>JAFIDM010075700.1:7140-25224 GCA_023159025.1 Thereuonema tuberculata | reverse complement strand
GAGGCAGCTGCCTGATTCTGACACTTCGTTGATGTAGTCTGACTTTTTCTATTTACATCAATTTATTGATGAGGAGGCTATCTTATTATTATACAAGTATTATTAACTTCCAATTAATAGGTCCCTACAGGATAAGATAAACATATATTTAAATAATAAAGTTTGCTTTGCAAGCAAAAATTGATAATCTCTATCTATGTTTAAGTAAAAAGCGAACAAGGCTTTAGCAGAAAAAGGCATGAAAAAAGGATAAGGAAAGATAGAAGTTTTGTTTGATTAACCGAAGTGGTCGGGACCGGATCTCCATCAGTAAATCGAAAATTCCGGACAAAAGAAAGCATTTACAAAAGTCCGTCAGGAGACCGCAAAAATTTTAACACTGGATTTTAAACATGTTCAAAATAACTAACTGTGATGTTTTTAATTATATTTTACTATAATTATAAACAATAAATTTGTTCAATAGATGTCACACAAGTCAGAAAATGCAGTGTAAATGTCTGTACGGCGTACGATACATACTTTACATTGGTTTAAATGGAAGTTTGCTTTGCCATAAGCATGACTGACGTCGTTTAGCCGCTCTGTCCCAAAGTTGTTTCAATAGCATAAGTTCTATAGAATCAGAGCCAGTCTTGCTCCAACCACATCAGTCCTTTAGCAAGACATTCAAAAGCACCGGAGTTGCTTATTTTAGAATTTCGATTACCTCATTTTCATCACTTTCGCTGTTACCGTCATCGCTATTGCGTTTTTCGTTTAGTAGGCTCTAAAGGAAATTACTCTTTTAGTAACTCCTCTCAGCAATACCATGATCGGGGAAGACCTCTGGGGAAGACATCTCATTCTTGAAGAAGGCCAATTACTCATTTAACTAAGGTTTATTTCTAATTAAAAACCACGTACAACTTATCCTTGAAAATAACTAATTTAAAACATTTACTAATATTAAAGTTCTAACTAAAACTAAGCACAATTTTAGGTAATGTCTGAATCGTTCGATATTCATTCGTGTTCCTTTTTCTTACAGTCGCAAAATTTTTTTTAACAATCGCAACAAGTGACATCTCGTTTCCTCGTTGCCTTGCACATTAACAATAAAAGGAAAATAATAGTAATGTTCGCACTAACAATAGCAACGTTCGCAACACTCCCCCCCACAGTCAGTCAGTCAAAACCCACAGTTAAAAGTCTATAAAGTCAATAGTAAAGTCAAAGTCACAGAGTCTGTCCTTCAAGTTCTAAAGGATATAACAATTGAATAGGACGTTTTACAGCCTTACCGTCAAGTAGCAAGACACGGCACGAACGGATGCATCCGTCTCGTCCTTGAAGCACTTCTTTTATAACACACGTCTTCGACAGATGACGTACTGTTCGTCCATCATCCAGGAGAACGAGTTGTCCAACCCGCAGTGGAAGTGTTGCACCAATGTTTCGACGTTCGTGAGCTGTCCGGAGCATCAGAAGATAATCAGTGTGCCAGTTCTTCCAAAATCTGTCTATGATTGCCATGCGAGCCTTCCAAAGTTGTCGTATATTAAGAGAATCTCATGAATTGGGTGACATTAATTTGGAAGCAAGTGGTGGAACGGTGAGACATCTCCCAATGAGTAGATGACCCGGAGTTATTACTTCTCGAACTTCTTCTGATACGTATCCAAGAGGGCGGGAGTTGAGCACACACTCAACTTCCTGTAAGATAGTACGCATCTCTTCAAAAGTTAACATTGCTCGTCCACACGTTGTTTTGATTTTGTCCTTCACAGAACGAACCATTCGTTCTCACATGCCTCCCCACCATGGAGCCTTATCCACGATGAATTTCCATTCAATGCGTTTCTCTGTAGCTAACTGCATCATCTTTGTCCAAATATTTAAGTCCTTCGCTGCACGTTTAAAAGTTTTTGCGTTATCAGAACATATAACCCGACATAATCCTCGGCGTGCTATAAAACGACGAAAAGCTAACAAAAAATTATTAGCAGTCATTGATTCTACCAGTTCAAGATGCAATGCTCTAGTGACTGCACACGTAATTATCAGAAAATAACTTTTCTTCTGTCCTCCCTTACCTTTACGCCCAAAAATTGTGGCGTAAAGTCCACGCCAATTACTTCGAACGGGTTAGCTACATTCACTCGATCAGAAGGGAGAAGTGCTTCCACCATTTGTGCTGGCTTCGCGCGGCGCCGAACACAAACTTGACATGTCCTTAACACCTTCGATACTGTTCGTCTAGCAGAAGGTATCCAAAAACGTTCACGAAGTTCTATAATTGTCTCAGAAACGCCACCATGAAGTACTCTTGTATGAGCTTCCAGAATAATGAGCGTTGTTGTCCATGCATGACTACTAAAAATAATTGGATGCTTGGTTTCGAATTCCAACATGGAGAAATGAAGTCTTCCACCCATACGTATTAATCCATCCTCCGCCAATTGAGGATCAAATCTGTATATTCGTGATGTTCTATCCACTAATCGACCTTCATATAACGCTTTATATTCGCTTGAAAACATCTGTTTTTGTTCGTGGATTAATAAACCAGTTTCTGCTCGAACAAGTTCTTGAACTGATAAATTTTCATGGAATTGCAAATTATTTGGCGCACGACACACTGCGGAAAAACGAAATATCCAACCAATTATTCGAACAACCTTTTTCCACGCACTGAAACATTTAACGTTCACTATAACTTCCGGAATCGTCGACAGAACATTAATAGCCAAAGCTGTTTCCTTTGCTTCGGTCATAGCTTTTTCTCATATACAACGTCATCATCGATAGTTTCCAGGTTGTCATAACTGTCGGTTACTAACCACTTTGGTCCATGCCACCAGGATTCATCACCGATTAGAGCTCTGGCTGACAGTCCACGAGTTAATTTATCCGCTGGATTGTCTTCCGTTCGTACGTGAGACCACGTAGATGTTTCACAGGAGTTCTGAATCTCTCTCACTCTATTTGCCACAAAGGTCCTCCATTTCCTGGCCTCTCCACGAATCCAATGCAAAACAATCATTGAGTCTGTCCAGTATGATACAGGAATTGACGAAGAAAGAGCATTTCTTAATCTTGTTACTAGACGGACGCATATCAAGGCAGCCATGAGTTCAAGTCTTGGAATACTAAGTGATTTAATGGGAGCTACACGGTTCTTACTTAACTCCAACATACTTGTTTTTATGTTGCCTCGTTGTTCCACAATATATATCGCAGCTCCGTACACTTGTTCACTGGCATCACAAAATGCAGGAAACTCACGGCTAACGTCATTCTCGCTTTTTTGGGAGAAACATCTCGGCACACTTAACATTTGCACGTCCGGTAACTCCAGCATCCAGTGATTCCAATCAGTTTTTACTGGAGGTTTCAATTCTTCATCCCATGCAGAGTTAATTTTCCACTGTTTTTGGAACAAGATCTTTAATCCTACAGTAAACGGTGCAACAATGCCCAGAGGATCAAAAATTCTTGCCATCGCACTAAGAACAATTCGTTTCGTGGGTTGTTTCTCGCTTAGAAAGTTTTCAAGTCCTGTAACATCGAAGTGAAGAGTATTTTCGTACTGATGCCACTTCATTCCTAAAACTTTAATAAATTCCTCCTGGGATCTCTCACTGTATTCCTTCTTACCGCATTCTTCTTCGAGATAGCTTTACGCAATCTCTCATCATTTGTGGCCCATTTCCGCAGATTAAATCCTGCTTCTCTCATAATTTGTCTACTTATATAGTAAAGACGCCAGCCGTCGACATCTGATGGTACTGACTTCACAAGATCGTCCACATAAACACTATTCAATAGTCCTTCAATTACAGCTGGCTCAGCCGATTTAACATTGTTCAAATGATACTTCAGCGTTGCTGCGAGCAAAAACGGTCCACAGTTCAATCCAAACAGTACACGTTTCATGCGGTAGATTACGGGGGTCAACGGATCACCTGGCTTCCAACTTTGAGGTAGCCAAATGAATCTGGCAGCATCACGGTCTTTTGGATTGATTTCCACCTGAAGAAACGCTTTTTCCATGTCCGCAGCAATTGCAACTCTATGTTGTCGGAACCGCAATAACACATCTAACATGTCTGGATTCAAATGTGGTCCAGCGTGTAAACAGTCATTCAAGGATGGATTCCCCGAGGAGGCATCGAACACAATACGAAGTTTCATAGAGTCGTGGTTTTTACGAAATACGGCCTGATGCGGAATGTAGTACACAGGATCACCATTTAACTCAGGGTTTAAAACAACTTCGGCATGGTCACAACGCAGCTAGTCCATCATGGCGTCATGATATGTAACGATTTTCGTTTCCTCTCGAGAGAACCTTCTACTGAGGGTATGGAACCTTCGAAGCGCCTCTGTTTTGTTTGAACACAGTTCCGGCTTTCTCTCGTTCCATGGTAGACGCACTCTGTATCTATCCTCAACATAATTTATTGTATTGTACAGTTGCTGCTCAACTGGATCCACTACAGCTGCACACGACTCGTCATCGTTGACGCCCAAACTCTCTAATTTCCAAAACTTTTCTATTTCGTTACACAGCTGCTTATTCACGTCAGCACTTTGTACATGCACATGCATCGATTGCACTGTCACACAATTCGTAGTTGATTGGTCTTCCGGTCCGTGAAGAAGCCAACCAAACACACTTTCAACTGCAACGAGTCGATAGGTGATGCGTTCAATCTTTCCGGTAACAACAGCCCAATACAGGTCTCCGCCGATAAGAATCAATATCGTCCATATCACACTTTGTACTTGAACCTGGATCTGCCAACCAGAGACCTCTCTTCTCCATTTCTCGCAATAAACACTCATTCGTTACGAGTGAATACGTGGAGCACACATTGTCCGATTCCCGCAATGTTACTTCAACGCTATGAATTCCATTGCGATCAAATAAACGTACACGTACCTTACGATAATCACGGAGTCCGGTTGATCCATGATCAAACACTTTCACATTCATCGTCTCTATTCCAACTTGCGTCGCTCCGACTAGCTTCGATAGGCGTTTACTTATGAAGCTGCGTTGACTTCCTCCATCTATCATTAGCCTAGCAGGGACTTGTCTATTATTTCCATCAACCAATACAACTGCAGACTTCAGTAAGACGACATCGTTTGAACCCTGATTAATGATTTGGTTAATGCTGACTTGTGTCGTTGCGTTTTCCGTCGCAATTGAATTTTTGTTTGCAGTTAAATTCAGTTGCGGGCACAATGCTGTGTGATGAGACCCTTTACACGAACTACACTTCGCCTTTTCTCTCCGACACGATTTCGAGTTGTGACCCGGCCACAAACAGTTAAAACATTTCTTCGCTGCTTTAATTCTGTCCATACGTCCTTCTAACGTTTTGATAGTACAGTTCGCCATGAGATGTGAGACGCTATCACAAATCATACATGAGCGCGGTCTAACAGCATTATCACTAGTAACGGTCAGCGCCGCGGTCGATGCTGCAACCCTCGGTGTATTTCGATTTCGAGGAGCGATTTCCTCTCTTTTTCCACTGCCATTGTAACCACTATCAGTATTATTAATGGACTGTATTCTTTCACGCAGTTCCTCGCGTAGGAAATCAATTAAATTGTCCATCTTATTTTGATCGGAACTCTTCGTTCAGCGGGCCCATCCCAACTGCAAGTCTCTCGGCAAACGCCTCATTAACGTAGGTACAAGAATGCTACTGCATGCATTAATGTCAACGTCTAACGACTTTAATCCCAAAACTTTAATTTCTACTTCATCATAAAATTTACGAAGACTCACCGTTTCGTTTCTTGGAGCAAGTAGCTGAAGCAAGGCTGCAGTCATTCCATCCACTATCTGTTCAGTTCGGCCAAAGCGATCCCTTAATCTGTCAATTGCATTGCTGTAGTTGCCGTCGGTTATGGGCAGTCCCTCAATGCAACGAAGTGCGTCGCCGGCTAACACACTTCTCAAGTAATTAAATTTGTCGACTACACACAGTTCAGCTTTTTCGTGCACCGCTGTAGAAAATGTATTCCAAAAACTTGGCCACTTAAGCATATCTCCGCTGAATTTAGGCATATCGAATTTTGGGAGTCTTATTGTGAGTCCTTCACGTATTGATGGAGAAGGTGATTCCACTCGATTAACACTAACCGCAGAATTACTGCCTGTAGAACTGCCACTACAAATTATCCTGCGCATTCTTGTTAACCACGTTATAATTAAATCTTCATATTCTTTCACAGTAGCCAATTCTTCATCAGCTTTCTCTTTAGCAATTTCACTTCGAATTTCTTCATTTAGAGCTTCTAATTTGGTTTGTTTAACCTCCAATTTCTCATGCAGTTCCTCGGCCAATCCTGCGTCTTTAGAATCGAATGCTTTTTTCATATCGCTTTCCATTTTCCTAATGGCGGCTCGTACTGCTCCTCTTCGTCTGCTAAGATCCGTCGCCATCTTGCCCTGGTATCGCTGGTAGATCAACTTAAAACAATTCCTGGTAACAACTGCACACACTGAAACTAATCCACTGATTGAGCCAATTACTCCCGGGTTTCGGCACCATAAAGGAAATTACTCCTTTAGTAACTCCTCTCAGCAATACCATGATCGGGGAAGACCTCTGGCGAAGACATCTTATTCTTGAAGAAGGCCAATTTCTCATTTAACTAAGGTTTATTTCTAATTAAAAACCACGTACAACTTATCCTTGAAAATAACTCATTTAAAACATTTACTAATATTAAAGTTCCAACTAAAACGAAGCACAATTTTAGGTAATGTCTGAATCGTTCGATATTACTCGTGTTCCTTTTTCTTACAGTCGCAAAAATTTTTTTAACAATCGCAACAAGTGACATCTCGTTTCCTCGTTGCCTCACACATTAACAATAAAAGGAAAATAACAGCAATGTTCGCACTAACAATAGCAACGTTCGCAACAGGCTCCTTGGCGTAAATGAATGTTCTACAATTCGATAAAGCCAACGCTTCTGAGTCGGACAGAAAGTAGCCAATAGAAAGGCAGAAGACAGATGGTCTTGGAGACGAATGGAATTTCCGGCAAAGGGGGACAATAAAATGGAATAATAAGATAATAGATAGATAGAATAAATAAGAGATCAGCATGTCGGCACTGCCTGTAGTAGGAATAGCTGCCGCCGAAGGTGACCTTAAAGTGATATTGTATTTACAAAAAAAAAAAAAAAAACTTAAGAAACCGACGTCGATTAAACGAGGTTCCGGTTAAGAGAGTTTCGGATAATCGAGGTTCTACTGCGTAGCAGTTACTTTGTGTTTGCGAAGTTATGACATTTGAAAGATATTTCTGTAACCTTTTTCAATTTTAACCAACATTCAAATTTTGTTCACTCTTTTTCATACTGGATTGTGATGTTGTACTTATTTTTTTTTGGAAATAAAGGTTGTGAATTAGAATGTTAAGTGGCTTGAGCTTTTTAATAGTGTTTTCAATTTATATGTATTTTGTGTACCTTTGTCAACGTATATTACTTTATGTACAATCAATTACAAGTGTAGAAAATATATTTTTTTAAATGTATAAACAGAATAAAAACTGTGGGAGGACCTGAATGGCTATAGTGGATGAAGAGGAGGCCATTTTGAAAAAATATACTTCTTTCTTTTTCTAACGTTTAAAACAAATTTAAGCTGAAAACAGGCACATTTAATCAAAAAACAGAAACTTCGCCCCCAAAGCTCCAATGGGGCTTTGCCCTTCTACCCTTCTCGAGAGGGAGTGGGGGTGAATCACCGGTACTTTTCAGATGTTCTTTTTTTAAATTTGCAGCTGAACACATTGAGATAGGCATTATCTTTAGAAATTAGAATATTTACTGTTTCCATAAGATTCTCTCTAATCTTACCACAATGATCACAACCTTGTAATATTCCTGGTGTAGATCATTGAGAATTTATGATTACATATTGAAATATACTAAGTAATCAAGACTAACCAATTACCATTCAACAAAAAAATATCTTTCTTTTTAATATTTTCAGAGTGAATATCATTAACATAACAAATGGAACGGATGGTATCAAGATGGATTTCGTGGTTAATCCCGGAGATACATATAAGTAATATCCCTTCCTCTCCACCTTCAAGCTGAAGATAACCAACCATTTTTGGGGGTTGAAACTGTCCTGTCCTGTTATGTATTTTTAACATTTATTGCTTTTAACTTGTACATACCATTCGTTTTTTAAACATGTGTGGTCACGATTTTTAAACAATTAATTATGACTATTTAGTTTAGAGGAAAGCACTGCAAATGATTTTGGTTTAGTTTCTTTGTTTCAGTTGTCCATTCATTTTTTAAATTTATTTTACTCTCTTATTTAATTTATTAATTACTGTACTAAAGAATTAGCATTTCAGTGTTCACATTGTCTTGGTCTGTCATTTGCATTCTAAGAATTATACACTCATTGACGTAAAAAGTTGCACACCGAGAAAAAGTAAATTTGTTAAATTTGTCAGTTTTTTTTTAAACAGATTTTTCTATATAACACTAAAAATTTAAGGTAAAAAAAATTACTTCTTTATACCTACAATTTCTTTAATTTTTGGCAAGCTTCTCCACCCTAATTTTTCCTTTGTTATATCTTTTTCCCCTCTAATCGTATAAATGCAGATAGTCCTTAATTACGACTGTGTTGTGTGTGGTCGGTTCGCACCGAAGTGCGAGCTTCGTTGCCGAAGCATCCGTGCTCCAGGGAGCGCTAGTGTTCCCAAGACGGCGAACACCTAGCAGACTCCCTAGAATTACAAGGAAAAGATACTGGGGTGGTTTCCCGTGGCCTTCCCCAGGACGCCATTAAGGAATGACGTCAGACCGAAGAGAAAGTGAAGAAGAGGCTACAACACAGGAAAGGAAATTTTTGAAACATCCATGCTCGCTACCGGGATTTGAACCCGGGCGCTGGCACATTGATCTCACGACAGACCGACGCCTGAGACCGCTCGACCACACCAGCGCGGCACGACTGTGTTATGTTACGAAAAATCGTTCGTAGGTTGATTTGGTTGTAAGTCGGAATTCATATGCAGTATAGTATGTATGTAGTATGCCAGAAATCGTAATACTCTGTGACAAAAAAAAATGAAGCACCATAAAAGAAACATCCAATTTGAATGAAACTTTTTAAATGTTATTTGGATGGAGACAATTTGGAATTGATTCAAATTTTTATTGAACAATTGCATTGTTGTCACAACATTATGTTGAGCCACTGTAGCGTGCCTACTAAAAGGTTTGAATAAAAACGCTACGAGCAGTTGTACAATACAAAGTACAATACAAAGAATGCTGGACCCAAAATTAAAGAAATAATCTAAACAACCTCAAATCACCAGAAAGGGAAAAAAATATTTATTGAAGACAAAATTTTAGATGATTTAATTGCAAGTAGCTTCGTATTACAATCTATCCCTTTTCAAATACATCAAAGCCTTAAACCTATAAAGAAATAAACCAATACAGGATCCTTTATCCCTTCCAGTCTATAATTCCTTAGGTATACTACATATATCTCTTATATTTTTAATACACTAAAATTAGGGGCTATTACCGTCTCATACTAAGTAACCAGATCATTTCTATATACAGATGAATATCCAGTAAATTTCCCTTTAAGTCAAGGGGAGATATATTTATGTCTGTTCCTTCTTTTTCAGGACCAATCAAAAATGATTAAATTTGTTTTCTTCTTTCTGAATGAATCTTTTCAAAACAAAACTCAATTATATTATTTAATATCACCTGATAATGAAATAACAGTTCATTTCACTTCAGTCAAAAAAAACCAAATCCATCCTTAACTTTTAGAAGAGACTAATGTCTTATAACACTATCCTAGGATTACCCAAAAAGTACTTATCCTTCAGCACATTGTCTTTTAGGAATTTCTGGAATCCTCTTCCCCTTCCTCACACTCACTTGTATTTTCTCTTCCATCATTATATAAACAATCACCTCAGAGGTAGAGATTACTATTTTCAAGACAACTTCAACCTTGTAATTTACTCACTATTAAAATTTTATCTCAAATATTCTTAATTTAATATAGGTTTCACTTCAAGTTAAAACGAAGCACTTATAAACTTATAATGCATGGAACCCTTATCAGGTACCACTTACTTCAGTAGCACTAAATGATTCACTAGTAATATAGTATTATTAAAACTACTTAAATTTAGTAGTTTTCTTGCGAACGTACAACACTCTTGAAAGATTTCTTTAATTCAATTCCTAGCTCCGTTCCTTCACATAAATATAAAAACTTTTTAACTTGAGAAATTTAATTCTGTTCCAAAACTTGTGGTTTTGTTGCCGAACGGAAATAGAAATAATGAAGTCAGTATCGGAACTTTTGCGTTTTTCCATCTTTAATCATGAACAGAATATATAGCTTGCATAACCTGCATCTTCAGCATAGATACACATAAAATTTCTACTGATATGTTCCGAGAGTTCTGTGGAAACTTCCGTGGAATCATGGAGGACTTCCGTTTCAACAGTCAAAGTTCCGAACCCAGATACTTTCACTTTCTTCATGGTAAGTAGCTTACTGGAAAAACTTCTGCTTCAGTTGAATAATGCTCCATATTACAAAGCAAAAACTCCATCGGGAAAAATGTTAGGAAAGTTATATGGAAGACAGAGTTCACTTCCTATAACTATCTCCCTTCCTGGTGGACTAGAGAAGGGAAAAGAAACGACCCAACACCTGCTTCCTTCCATGTGTCTGTCCGAGTTTTTTTTTTCTCTTCACGTTTTTTCACGCTCTCCTCGCGAGATGGTGCGCTATCCCATCACCATAGCAACTTATCACACTAGAGAAGCGGGGAGAGGAAATTTTTTTCTTTCCTCTCGTAGCTACAGGTACAACTTTTACAGATAGTTTTAAACTGACTAGCTTGAAAATGTTTTCTATAAAAAAAACCCTTACTCCTATTTACAATACTTAAAAACTAGGGTGTTTTTCTTATACTTTTGATTTCTGGACCATGAAATAAGAAGCCAGTAGCAGGAATTCAATTAACCTCACTCTGGATTTGAAGTATTTTTTTTCTTATTAATAAAGAAAAATATTACAAATTCCCTTAAATAGCCTACACACCATAATTGATCAATAAATTCAAGAAGAACAACGCTAGCTCAACACCAACTAGCAAGAAAAAACAAAACAAAATAGTAACAAAACCTAAAACCCCTCCATTAGACTTCCCAAACTGCATTACGATACATTCAGAGAAACCTTAGGAAAACTTGAGGCAACTTAAATAAACCCCGAAACACACTAAAAGAGGGTATCACCATCTCTGTCTGCTACGCACTTTGATATAAGGCGTGGTATAGCCTGAAATAAATCCTGATACTGTATTGTAGCAGATAACGCCAAGCTTCCTGGAAATGCTAGATGTTCCAGGAGATGCTAGATTTTATATCGTCCAAGCATATCCTAGACATGCTCGATAGGGAACAAGTCTGGGAATTTGACCGGTCAATGAAGGATTTTTAATTGCTTAAGACACTGCAGGATGCAGTATCTGGACATCAATTGGTAAACTGCTATTGGTAAACTGCTTGTGGTAGTTGCCTCCTCTCTCAAAGTCTTGCAATTATAGGGTCTTCAACAGCATCATCCATGCATTACTGATGGGAAACTGATGTCAAAGCATTAGTTATAAGAAGCAGAATATCTAAAGTAAGATTATGAAGGCCTTCAAATAGATCATAAGGTTGGTACTTCATTCAGCCATTGACGTGATGGTGACTTGTCTTAACAACAAAACTTAAATTTTGATGGATATATAATTGGAGGATTAGTTGCACATAATTTCATTCAAATTGGATGCTTTCTTCATGATGCTTCAATCACTTGTCACACTGTGTATACTAAGTCATATGTGTCCAAATACTAAAATTAATTGTATGCTAAAAGGTTCGGCAAAATTAAATGCATGTTTAAAATATAACACTGTACAGCAAATTTGAACCTTTTTCCTGTCCTTTAGATGAAACTATGTGATTCTGTATAAACAAAGGATGCTTGATTCATATCTGAAAACCAAATGTCCCAACACGCCCCGTGTTTTTAGGAGACCCACTTTTCATATTTATACGAAATGGTGAAAGAGAAATGTAACAAGAGACACTGATTACGGAATAAACATACACTAAAATGATTTGACCGTTTCCGCTTATAGGCATCTATTGGAGTTTTCCTGAGAGTAGATTAACAATATTCAGCTAGCATACTTCCATTCAATTGTCCACTGAAGCGCTTTTCAAACATAGCAATGTCCTGGTGGAACCTTTCCCCATGCTCATCGCTAACTGCGCCGATGTTTTGAGGAAAAAAATCCAGATGTAAGTAAAAAAAAAGTAGTTTTTAAGGACATACTGCAGCCTACGACACGAAAGCATTTCACCATATCCCGAACAAGATCTTCATAGTTTTCTGCTTTCTCATTTCGAAGGAAACTTGACCTTACAGATTTAAATGCCCGCCAGGCTGCAAAATCTCCTTCTGACAGTTTATTTTCGAAATGTTCGTCATGCATGACTGCTTTAATTTGTGGGCTAATAAAAACCCCTTGTTGGGATAGATAAAGCGTCATTAGTCCGCATGTGTTCGCAGATGAAGATTGAATCCGGATTTCCGGTGAGACTTGTTATTGTAAGTAAACCAAGATGTTGACAACCAATGTAAGTAGATGTAAGTTTTAAATATATAACCAAATTAAACACTCTGCTGACTTTATTTAAAACACAAAACAACAGGTTATGGTCGAGACAATACTTCCAAATGCGTCTGAACTGTCTAGAAAGAAAATTATTAAGGTACTTTTGAAATAAAGTGATAAGCCTTTAAGCCTAACTTTCGGAACTGACGGACAAGTCCAAACGGAAAGATGCATAGAATTATAGAACCGTTAACGAAAGACAATTTTGATATTTGGAAGATAAAAGTTCAAACCTTACTTATCAAAAATGAATCGTGGGCATACGTAAATGGTAGTAGAATTAAGCCAAAACTTTTAAAAGGAGATTCTAATTCTCAAAGAGCAATCAAAGACTGGACAATAGCTGATGAAAAAGCAAAAGCAGATTTAATCCTGACGATTAGTTCGGCGGAACGAAAACGAATAAAAGGATGTGCCACATCGTATGAGATTTGGGAAAAGTTGCATCAAATCTATCAGTCACAAGGACCTGCTCGGAAGGCGATGCTACTAATGAGACTCATTTTGCTGAAAATGCAAGAAGGTGAAAATATGAGTGATCATTTGGACAATTTTTTTCGACATCGTAGATAAGCTGGAAGAAGTGAATTTAAATTTTGTGGATGAACTAATTACAATATTACTGCTGTATAGTATCCCTGATGTGTATGACTCTTTCAGAATAGCAATAGAAACTCTAGAAACATTACCTACTCCTGAAATACTTAGGATTAAGATGATGGAAGAGTTTGAAGCTAGAAAGCGAGATTACTTGAACAGTGATTCAACAGATGCAATGTACGCTTGCAGAAAAAATAGAGAGAAAAATAAAAATTGTAATGAAGAGAAAGTTACAAATAAAGAAGGGGTCAAATTTAAATTTAAATGTAATAGATGTAATAAAGTTGGTCACATGGCGAAAGATTGTAGAGTTAAATTACCCAGTAAGAGAAAACAACAGTCTACAAGTTGCCATACAACGAGACATCAATAGAAGTTAACGCTGTTAATCAGAAAGGAAAATGGTGTCTCGATTCTGATGCATCATCTGACATGTGTGCAGATAAAGGAAGTTTTATTAAACTTGAAAAAGCCGGAACATCAACTTTAAGACTAGCAGATGACAAAACAACAGAAATAAAAGGAACACGAACTGTAAAAGTGAAAATAAACAATAACTCAACTGTTAAGCTTCACGACACGTTGCTTGTACCTGACCTTCGATCAAATTTCTCTCAGTGGGAAAAATGACGAATTACGGTCTCAAAGTAATATTTTAAAGGGATAAAGCGATTGTGATAAATCCAAAGAATAAAAGGAAAATAATGTCTGCCAAAAAGAAGGAAGGTCTTTATTTTGTATCTGAAATGAAAGAAAAGACCAGAATTGCAGAAGAGGAATGTAATTCGATTCAAGAATGGCACGAGAGGTTTGGTCACCTATATGAAAGGAATTTAACGGAGCTAATGACCCTGAATAAAGTGTACGGACTAAAGTTTGATACAAAGGAAAAACTAAATCCTTGTGAAATATGTATCAAAGGGAAACAAACCCAAACACCTTTTCCAAAGGCAAGTGAAAACAGATGTGAACGAACGTTGGAATTGGTTCATACAGACATTTGTGGTCCGATGCCAGTTCAATCCCATGGAGGCTCCAAATATTTTGTTACGTTCATCGATGATAAGTCACGATGGTGCGATGTTTACTTCATGAAGAAAAGAAGTGAGATCTTTTTTAAGCAGTACAAGGTTTCAGTTGAAAATGAAACTGAGAAGAAAATCAAATGCTTAAGATCGGATAATGGAACTGAATATACTAGTGGAAATTTCAGTAAATTCCTATACGAGAATGGAATTAAACGCCAGTTGACTGTAGAATATACACCTCAACAAAATGGAGTAGCGGAAAGAGAAAATCGAACTATAGTCGAAATGGCCAGATTTATGTTGATCCAAGCTGGATTACCTACAACTTTTTGGGCAGAAGCAATTCTTACTGCAACCCACATTAGGAATAGATGTCCTTCACGAAGTTTAAAAGGTGAAATTCCATATACACTGTAGAAAGGTAGAAAACCAACAGTAAAATGCTTTCGTATTTTTGGAACAAAAGCGTTCATACTTGACAAAACACCCAACAAAGGAAAGTTCAAGTCAAGATCAAAAGAATGTATTTTCATTGGTTACTCGCCAGAATGAAAAGCATACAGAGTTTGGAATCCAAAGTCAAGAAAGGTCTACCGAAGTAGAGACGTCAAGTTTATCAATGAATTCCAACCAAATAAGGAAATAGAAGACATCATTGATGACGAAGTTTTATTCAAACAGACAAACACTCCAATAAGGAGGATATTTTCTCAGACGAAGCCGACAAAGAAGTCGATTCACAAGATGTACCTGAGGAAAACGTTCAGAAAATGAAGAAAGGACAAGGTCAATCAAGAAAAATTCGAACTGGAAAACCAGGAAGACCAAAGAAACAATATGTGATGATTCCTAATACGTCAGAAGAACAGTCTGAAGCAAGTGAACAAGGCGTTTAAATTAACGGCGAAGAAAACCAAAAAGAATCAGCAAAAAGCGAAACAGCTGAAATGATTAGCATTGGTGATTTTGAAGATCCTGTAACAGCTAAAGAAGCCCTTGTCTCCCCCGAAGCAAGTGAATGGAAACAAGCAATGCAAAAAGAATATGAAACATTAGTCAAAAATAAAACTTGGACACTCGTTGATCGTCCAAAAGAAAGACAAGTTGTTGGTTCAAGGTGGATTTTAAGAATAAATATAAAGTAGATGGATCAACTGAACGCAGGAAAGCAAGAATCGTAGCAAAAGGTTTTTCACAAAAACCAGGAATTGATTTTCAAGAGACTTTTTCTCCCGTTGTTAGACTGGAATCGATTCGATTGATGATGGCTATGGCAGTAGAGTTGGAACTCGAAGTGCATCAACTCGATTTTGTCAGTGCATACTTAAATGGAGAAATCGAAGAAGAAATTTACATGGAAATTCCGGAGGGATTGGAAAACATAATGCCAGGAAATATTTCGACAGCAACCTTCAAAAATAAAGTTTTCAAAATACGTAAAGCTTTATATGGTTTGAAACAGTCGGGAAGGCAATGGTATAAGAAACTCGACTACGAACTGAAACGAATGGAATTTAAACCATTAAATGCAGATCCCTGTGTTTTCATAAAAAAATGGCGTGAAGAAACTACAATAATTGCAGTTTAAGTTGATGATTTATTTATCGCTTCAAGCAATGTTAAAACCCTACAAACAGTTAAGAAGAATTTGGCAAAGTCATTTGAAATGAAAGACTTAGGACCAATGCATTATTGTTTGGGAATACAATTAAAACAGGACATGCAGAAGAAGCAGATTACAATGAATCAAAGTAAATATATTCAAGATATATTAAAGCGTTTCGGAATGGAAAATTGCAAGCAATTTTCAACACCCCTCGATCCAAATAGCAAGTTGGCGAAAAATGCGAAGCCAAAAACAGAAGAAGAAGAAAAGGAAATGAAGAAAATTCCTTACCAGAATCTTGTCGGCTTGTTAATGTATTTAGCCACATCCACACGTCCTGATATCTCATATGCTGTAAGCATTTTAAGTCAATTCAACACTGACTACAACCAAGAACATTGGAAAGCAGGAAAAAGAGTTTTACGCTACTTAAAAGGGACAGAAAACTACGGTTTGACATTTACAAAAACCAAGGAAGAATTGATCGGTTTTGTAGATGCTGATTGGGGTGGAAATACCATCGACCGAAGATCATATACTGGTTATATCTTCAAACTGGCCTACGCAGCCATAGGATGGGAAGCTAGAAAACAGCGAACAGTCGTCTTATCAAGTGCAGAAGCAGAGTATATGGCAATAACGGAAGCTGCAAAAGGAGCTATTTATCTCAGGAAATTTATTGCAGAAATTATGGGAAACTTTGAAAAGCCAACCATACTGTTCAACGATAATTCCGGTGCCAGATACATGACCGAAAACCCAGTTTTTCATAACCGAACCAAGGACATTGATAAGGACATTGACATTTAGTGTTTGTAAATCTGTCTTGTTATTCTCTTTATCTATTTCTGTTATTCTGACATGATTTACACAACAATATAATGTATTGTATTGCAACATGGTTAACAGCCACAACACTAAAACCACTTTTGCGCCGAATCGTTGCAAGACGGGACACACATTACTGAATGAAACCCTCTGTTTGTATCGTACCCTCTATCCTAGAACTTTAGGGGCCGCTTTTGGATTAAATGACATTCCAAAACTTAGCATTTCTATTTGATCATTTTTCTTTTCTGTCAAATGTCGTTTCTGACTACTGTGATGATGCTCTACAACTTTCTTATTTATTTTTTTCCATATCTCTACTTTCAGAACAGGGTTACTAACTTCCACATTTTGCCACTAGGGATGCTGCTGTCGATATCATCTTATAGGTATTGGATTAGCAAAGCGATCACGCGCTAATTTCTATAACTCCTAACTTCTCTATCTTCGTTCAAAAGTTATATACACATATAGAAAAATTAATAGAAAAATTTGTAAAAGAATATTTGATTGTTTTAAAATAGCATTAATGGTACTACAGATCATTCTAAATTTAACTATTTTATGCATTTTTGGGTTTAAGAATAGATAATTTAAATTTCTATTAATTTTTTTTATATATATTTAAATGTTTTAAATTGATTTTGAAATTTTAAAAAACATTTATCTAAATTATTTAAAATAGAATCTTTAGACTTATTAATTTTTAAAAAAATTGATTGATAAATTTAAATTAAAATATTTTTTAAAAAATTTTGATTTCAAAACAATTAAAAATTCTCATTTTAAGCATTTAATTTTAGATATCATTAAATTTAGATTAAAATTAACATATAAAAATTTTAATAAAGATAATAAGAAAAACAAAGAATTAATTTTATTTCATTTTCTTTTAAATTATTTGATAAAATTAATATTGGCAAAATACTTAATTCTTATATTAGATCTCAGTTTCCATTATCTATTTATTTAATGCCTAATTATAAATATGAATTCCGAATTCGAAAATTTCTTTGTAATTATAAAACTAATTTAAGTTTTAACATAAATTCTAAATGTCAATGTAAAATATATGATGATAAATGCAAATGGAATTCTCATATTGTCACAGGTGACATAAATTTTATTAATGAATAACTTTAAAAGAATTAAATTTAGATTGAAAATGATTGATTGAAATCTTTTCTTTGCGAAACTCGAAGCATCAGATTATATATATATATATATATATATATATATATATATATATATATAT
>JAFIDM010075699.1:33414-53938 GCA_023159025.1 Thereuonema tuberculata | reverse complement strand
CGCTTTTTTTAAATCGGAAATTTTGATTCGAAAAGAAATGTAACACTGTAAAGATTCTTTTTTTTTTTTCCCTGGTAGGAGGGAATCTTTGAACTCTTTGAAGTGCGTGTCTGTGATACAGTAGTGCAAAATGTCGAAGCGGAAATCCCTTTCTATAAGTGAAAAATTGCAAATTCTCCGTAAGTACGATGAGAATTCTACACTAAGTCAGAAGGATTTCGCAGAATCTCTAGGAATTCCTTCATCCAGTCTGAGAACAATAATAAAAAATAAGAATGGAATTACCAATGCAGCGAAGGGTGGTTGCAAACGTAAAAAAGTAAAGTGTGGAAAATATGAAGATGCCGAGGAAATTCTAATTGAATGGATTCTGCAGTCCCGTGATGCATCAGTGCCATTAAGTGACCCAATTATTCAAGAAAAGGCGCTTGAAATAGCGGTCAGTGCACTACATCTTCTCCGAAAATATATTAGTGTTGCTCCTAGTGGTGCATCAATTGATGTTAGTTACTTGAACGCATTGAAAATGTCATAATTCATAACAGTAGCACACACACACACACGGCAAACCACAATCAAAGATTTTTTTTAATAGGCAATAAGCTCATATTTGCACTATATCCATTGCAGAATCAAGTATGTTTCCTGTAAAATGGTGTCTAAATCTTTCCCCATCTCCTAAATCATTTCCCGTCTATAGCGCCTTGACGAGCGTAATAACGGGTTTTACTGTATTTTGTATTAATTTGCCCCCTTTCTCAATTTCGTTATCATCAATTTCGAGTTATCTATAAGTGAATCTTTTGAAGTACATCGAAAGAATCTAAGAAAATTTGCTTTGTTCAATTCCATGCTGTTAAAAAAAAATCCCATTATTGAACATGTTTTGTAATTTTACATTAATAACTTGTATCGTTTTGAATTTTAATATATTTATTTAATATGCAACTCATGACGGTCTACCGCTGTTGTTAGCTGTTGACAGTAATATGATTAATTATTTTTAAAATCAGTATAAGAGTAAATGTTTGTTAAGTTGTTCAATTTCCAGAATTGTGCAATTTTATTCAATGAAATCGTTATCCATAAATGCTGGGGTTTTTTTGACCGCCGTATTTTTTTTTTTAGTTTTATTAATTAATAAGTATTTACTACAACTTTCTTTTTATTTAATTTAATTTAATTTAATTTAATTTAAGCAAGGATTGAGAACTCCCAAAAACATATATATAAGTTTAACGTGCAGGCATACAATAAAGTGAAGAAATACAAGGCAGCACCTGAGTAAACAAAAGGTTCTCGCACCCTGAGCTATCAAGTCGGGAATCTGGGACAGCTGTTTCAGCACTGTTATTTATCACTGTTGCGTTGACTTTGCTCAAGGGCCATTTCGGGGAGCTGAAATGGTTTTCGCATATTTGTCTCACACTCTGAGCTACCATCAAAGTATATCTGGCTGAAGAAGCCTAAATAAGGCTGAAACAGCTGTCCCAGATTCCCGAATTGATAGCTCAGGGTGCGAGAACCTTTTGTTTACATATGTGGAGTTTGTAGTTCTTCACTTTATTATATGCCTGCACGTTAAACTTTTTTTAATTATTATTTTTATTTTGCATTATTACTATTTTGATGTATTTTACGTTATTATTATCTAAATTTTATTATTCGTTATTATTGTTATTTTTATTTTCCGTTATTGTTATTATTTTATCTTGCTTTATCATTATCTTTTTATTTTGCGTTATTATTATTATTATTTTTTTATTTTGCGTTATTATTATTATTATTTTTTTATTTTGCATTACAATTTTTTATTTTTTATTGTTATTATTTTTTATTTTTCTTTATTACTATTTTATTGTCCATTAATGTAATCACATTAATTTAAATTTTTAAAATTTAAATTAAATTTTAAATTAATTTAAATTAATTAAATTTTTCTCTGAGGTAATCACTGTCCTTATAAATAACATTATAGATACAGAAATATATCCTGATAACCTAAAGATATCTAGAATTATTCCAATATTTAAGAAGGGAGACTTAAGAAACCTGGATAATTACAGACCGATTGCAATTCAACCAATAATTAATAAAATCATAGAAAACTATCTGTCAATAAAACTCAAAAACTTCTTGTATAAATACAATATAATACATAAAGAACAATATGCATATCAGGCAAACAATAGCACCATCAAACTACTTGAAAACTTAAATGATCAAATTAATTACAACCTAAATAAAAATAAATTTGTACTAATGCTTTCCATTGACCTTAGCAAAGCATTTGATGTCATTGATATGCAGATTCTATTTGAGAAATTACAACTAATTGGAATTAGAGGAAAACTATTAAACATTCTAAAACATTACTTCGAAAACAGAAAAATATATGTTCAAATTAATAATTTTAACAGCAAAAAACAAAAAACAAATAAAGGAGTTCCACAAGGATCCAATTTAGGACCAACCCTTTTTATCATTTACATCAATGATTTATTTGGAATTATTAAAAACTGCCACATACACGTATATGCTGATGATATTCTTATAAACACGGCTAATAATAATATCAAAACAGCACAGAAAACAATACAAGAAAATTTCGTTAACATTCAAAAGTGGACTCACAATAACAAACTTATTATTAACGAAAATAAAACTAAACTCCTCCTCATTAATCCTAAAAAGAAACTTCCTAAAGAAAAGCCAGTAATTTTATATCACTCAGTAAAATGTTTGCTAAAAGATCACGAATACTGCATAAAATGCAAAGAAATAGAACAAGTGGACGAACTTCAATACCTTGGATTAACAATAAATAAAACTTATACATGGTCAAATCATATCAAAAACTTACACAAAAAAATTAATGTTCTCTCTTATATATTCTTCCACATCAAAGATAGTTTACCCACAAAGATTAAAATGATGATTTACCATGCATTCTTCGACTCATTAATTAATTATGCACCTCACATTTGGGCTAATACAACAGATACGGAATTAAAAAATATAAATACATTACAAAATAAAATAATAAAATTAGTTCTTTCTAAAAGAATTAGTAAGAATAAAGAAACTAGAAAAGAACTAATGTTGAAATATGGAATCTTATCGCCAAAACAAAAATGTCTATATAATTTATTAATAAAACACTATCCAGAAATCAAAACTGCAATAACTGTTGAAGGAAAAAATTATAATCTCAGAAATAAAAATAAAATCAAATTAGACTATCCATACATTTTTAATAGCTATGGGAAAAGAAATGCTTATTATTTAATAGAAGAAATTTATAATAGTATACCTGATTGTAAACTTTTAAAAGACAAAAGAATTTCTGAAATAAAAAAATTAGTAAAAAAATGGCTTATTATAAATATTGAAAATAGGTAATTCAAAAATTCGAAATATAGTCAATCTCCTTTGAAGTTCTTAAAACCATAATCTTGATTTCAATTGATCTTTGCAACTCACTTGCGTATCTGCAGTGAATAGTTGTATATATAGTACTTGTGTATATGGTAAAATAGTATAGTACTTGTGATTGTGATTACTATGTATTATATGGTATTATTATAGTATCATACTATTATAGTGTATGTGATTATGATTACTATATATATATGTATTACTTGTTAAACTTTTTATACATTAATCATAGATTTTTATTAATGTATAACTTCCAAAAATTTAACAACCTTGTATACTTAGTTAACTGTTTGTCAATTTCCCTTATTCAAAAAAAAAAAAAAAAAAAATTAATCCTAAGTTACTAATTAATATACTGTATAATCGGCAATTTTAGTCTTTTTACTTTTCTTAAAAATGCATAATTTGTAACTAATAACTCAAATATATCAATATGAATGTACTCAACGGTAGCACCTGTTGATAGCAAGCTCTACAAATGCTTCCTAACAGGACTATGATAAAATGTACGGAAATAAAATGAATGAATGTTATTTTTTTTATCTTACCTTATTTTTTTCTTTCTTATTTTCCGTTAGAGTTTTTTTTTTTTTATTTTATTTATTTTATTTTTCATTGATTATTAATTTTTTTTTAAGATTAGACACAAATCCGAAAAAGAATGTAGCAAAAATTTACATCATTCTTTTAATGAAATATAATGCAAATCAAGAAATATAGATTTCAAATGATTTCCCATTCAACAATAATTAAGAAACCATAAATTTGGTAAGGGGTTTTAAAAATTTCAAATGTCAATTATTTTTTAAGAATTAGTTCTTTCCAAAATTTATTTTCTATTTTTGTCATAAAAATTAATTAAAAAAAAAATAAGAAAAAAAGAAAAAAAAAAAAAAAAAAAGTTTGTTTTCCGTCGACGCGGATTTGAACCACCGACCTATGGATGTCAGTTATGAACCACTACAGTCCACCGCTCTACCAACTGAGCTATCGACGGGAACACATTAAAGCGCTTGAATTATTAAGAATTCAATTCAGTTTTTGTGTTATTTCCCGAAATTGCTCAACTAGACTTTCGGGATTTTTCGTCATCACATTATACTCGTTTTAACACAATCGAAATATCGCTCAATTAATTCCAAATAGATAAAAAAAAAAAAAATGCTTTTGATTAAAAAACAAAACAAATCATAACAATTTTGAAAGATCTTATTCGTTTTATTTAGGAGTTATAATTTATGCAATAAAAGAATAAGTTTTTTTTTTTAATGAGTTTATTTTATTTTTGTTTTACCTTCTTTGTTTCTTAAACATTAATAATTAATTTTTTTATATTAGCATTTTTTTTTTTAGAAAAGTGAAGTTGATCATATATTAATTTATACAGAACTATAAATTAATCCTGTCAAAATGTTTGCGCGAGCTGTAATATAATTAAAAGTAATTGAATTCAGACTGTTAAGTGATTATTGCCTATTTAATTATTTTATTTTTTCCCGGAAATGAAAATAAATTTCAACGTTTGTATTCAATAGATATTACAATTAATTACATAGTTTGTTTGTTTGGGGAGGGTAAATTATTCCCGCTTAACACATTTTCTCAATAACACTTTTATTTATAAAAAAAAATCATCGAAGTAATAGCAATGAAATAAAGAGTTTCGAGATAATTAACTAAATAAAACAGTGAATGTAATTTTGTGCTAAAGCATAAATTTAAGAGCGACCCATAATAACAAAAAAGTAATAATAATAATAAAAAAAGAAAAAGAAAAAGTAATCAAATAGTAATGAATTGTATACAAAATTTAATCCCTAAGCAAAGTAACTAATTGGATCGAGAATTGACTTTTCAGATTAAACTCTTTAAATATAAAATTTTGATGTATTTCAATTCATAATTGCTTGAGTTATCGTGAATTGTATCATGGACTGATATATTCAAGTGGATCTAAAAATAGTCGGAATTGACGTTTTCCTGAAACTTCAATTTTCATTAAAATCCAGACAAATTTTTGGAATGATTTTTGTAGTATCGTAAACAGCAGTATATTTTCATATATGTAAGGAAATTAGTACGATATAGCATTAAAGAAAAAGTAAAAAAATTACTGATAATTTGTTTCAAAATTATTTTAATTTTGGAAACTTCAGTGTACTGGGATTTGCTCGAGATATTTATGTTCGCTGATGCTCCCGTGGTTCAGAGTTGGGCTTTGGATGTAATGATAGTATCACCGCAGAGAATAGCCAATATTATTCCCATACCAATAAATGGTGTAACATTTTCGAACGAGATTCTACCGTATAGAATTTACCTAATTTTTGGATCATACGCATCTTAGTATCTTTCTCATCAAATTTTCTATCGCTTATCATTCGTACAGCTTTAGCATTTTCATAGAGGTTTCATCTTCAAATGAAGTTATAGCGGCGTTAAATCGTGACATTGAATTCGGGATGGGTGAAAACTTGTTTCAGAAATAGTTGTAAGAGATGATTGAAAATATGGTTGTTGGAAACTTAATTACAAACATAACTTGGAGTTCCAAACTGATGCCGAAACTCGAAAATATCCTTAAGTCGAGCTCTGAATTTTTATTTTACTGAGTTTTTAAGATGCATATACTGCACCACAGTTGTCTTACGTGCATAACTGAAATAAAGGAAGCATTTATAACACAGTAACATAAAATAAACCGTGCTTGTAAACAAACTGATGACAGCGCCACATGAGCCGTATCTCCGAAGCGCTATAAGTCGAAGAGCCGTAATTCAGAATATGACTGTAGTTGCTTTAATCTTGTAAGAAAAAATATCTTTAAGAATCCTTATTTCCATGATATCTCTTATTTGTTTTTCCATGTCTTTATTTTCATGTTTAAATGGACACAAATACATTTTCGGTTATTCCGTTTAAAATAATATTTTATAATTATCTTATTTTATTTTAATTTTTTTTTTGGTTGGGTATAGAATAATAAATAGAGCAATTTTCGTCATATCTTAGAATATTTCATATATTTTATACATGTAAAAATTGAAATATCAATTTTTTAGGCCATTCTTTTTTTCAGGTGATATTTATATACGTATCTACTTATGTACGTATATCTAAGATTTTAAATTGAAATTCGTCCGGGCTTTGTTTATAGCTTTTATTGATCATTTGGAAAAATACAAATTAGCATTACCTTACACTTTAGATGAATTCTCAATTCCACAACCTATTCGGAATATTCAAATAAAAACCAGCTTATTAAAATCGTATTTCAGAGTAATGGCTTCTGTTCTATTTCGATAGGATTTCGTTTGAAGACTTTATGGACAATTTCACGACCTTAGAGATGTGTAATCTACATCCAGATTCTTTGGCTGATGAAACGGAATCTAAACACAAATGGAAAATCAATATCTTCGAAGGCTGTTGGATTAAAGGAATCAGTGCTGGAGGTTGCCTCAATAATTCAGGTAAAGTTTATCTTTGATATCTAATAATATATTCTTCTAAAGTGATTCATATTACTGAAATAATACAGTATATATACTGTCCGACCACAGATGCGAAACGCCACTTGGCAGAATGCCAAGAACAGTCGATTAGCGTTCAAGGGAAGATGGGGAATAAGAGATTACGATTTCGTATTATGGACGATATTTATTTGTATATTTCTTTTATGCTATTGTTAATCAAAATACAGGAAAACCGGCCCCAATAGGACCCATTTCCAGAACCAAAATATACCTTGAAACCTTTTGGGCCATGTTTTATGTTTGGTACCCTGTAGCTATCATTATAAAACTAGAATGTTTACAAAATAAAAGCTAATTTACTGTTCGTTTTCGAAAGGCAGACGCACACTGGCGGACGATTTTACTCCGCAGAGGGGTGATACACTGAGATGGGCACTTTGAACATTCGCTTTTAAGAAAAAAATAACGGAGGAGCATTTTTGCTATAGTTTTTATTCTTTCCATAATTCTTTCCCGAAAAGCGCAAATACTACGCAAAGTAAACTAACACTGACAAAAAGTAAACATCCCCTCTTTATTTCTCCTCACCCCTATTTTGATGAAATCGAAGTAGACCTGACGCATGCGCAAAAGCGAATGTTGAAGGTTCAGAACGAACAGTACCGATGTTTAATAATAAACAAACAAGACGGATCAACCTTGCAGCGACAGGGACTGCCTACCAGTCGTATTATTTGTATTATGACTAACTACCAGTCATATTATGGGAATTGATTCGCCTTCTTCTACCTTACGTAGAAGTGTCGGGAGGTCTCGGATCTGTGGTCGGACAATACATATCTATCTTCACAGAGATAGTTTTCCGAACTTTTTATTCGTAAAATCTCCTTCTCAATCGGACTTTTTGACTTGTAATCTATACTTGTAAATTTATAAAATTCTTACATTCTAACAAATAAATTCACAGTTTTAATCCAATAAATGAAGCCGACGCACAGGTGTATAAGAATAAAAAACTATTTTAATAAAAAACGACAGTTTCAGATACATAATGGGAGTATCTTTCTTCAAGTGAGAGATTATAAAATTTGACATGTATAAATAGAAAATCTAACTCCCATAATTCTTTATGGAAAATTCCAGGTGTCTTGGCACATCTTGACGTCATGGTTCAGCCTGCCCCCAACGAAGAAATCTGGAAACTACTTGTAAATAAAATAATAAGATATTTGTTTAAAACTAAATAAAGAGTCATAAATTGAAATTAAAAAGTCATATTAAAAACTAAATTGAAACAAAAAGTATGATGTTCATATGAAATATATTTTAAAACAGGATATTTTAAATGGAAACATAAATGATTTTTAAATAAAATTTAAATTTAAATCTTCCCTTATTCCATTAAAAATCTGTCGTTTTTATTAAAATAGTTTTTTATCCTTATACACCTGTGCGTCGGCTTCATTTATTGGATTAAAACTATGATTAGCGCACGTAAAGATCAATCTGTTAAATAAATTCACAGCTTAGTAGTAAATACAAAACCAATGAATTCCGCACAATTTTCAATCAAACGCCTACTTGTTAAAAGTAGCACTGCCATTTATTTAAGCCATTTGCAATTCAAGGATCGCGTAAAATTCCCACCAGCTTTTCCTCGCAACACCATTGGCATACAGTGGGCTTGCAGGAGTGTTGTTGCTGCCCAAACATTTCCAGTGGAAGCGATGCTCGCATTAAGTTCATTTAATGTATCTAGACGCCATTAAGCATCTTTCTGAAGACATGGTAAGTAGCCGTCATGAACCGGAAGTAGTCCCATTAGGTCGTGGATATCTTATTCGTTCTCAGCATTTAAATATACTTCAATTTTGTCTAATTACACTATGATACGATCAATGGCCTAAAGTGCCCTGGACCGGTAATCGGATTTTTTTTCTTAAGTCTCCAGGCCATATGGAGTCCAACGAGGTATGACTCATGGGGTTCCTACTCCTCGTTTGGGCTGTTTAGGACGTTACGCACACGTAAACACTAGGGCTCTAACAGCTCCTCCCTACGGAATAGCTAAAAAAATAATTAAGCTTCGAAAATACGTCTTTAAAAAATTAATATGAATATATTATTTCTACGATCTTTATATCTTTGTCTGTCTAAAATCACAAGAATTAATTAAAATTAGCTTAACAGCAAAAATTTATACATAAAATAATATAAAATGTAATATTTGAAATTCTGCTTAACTTTAATAATCTATGTTTTCTAAATCTTTACTAAACAAATAGAAACAGAACCACTGTAAGACTTTTTCTATCTTGAAGAAGTGTAAATAAGGCATCTTTGATTCTGAATCAGATGTAGGACCTCCTTTAGCGGCAATGACTGCGAAGCATACTTTCCATAAGGGTACGGTAGGTCTAACGATCAGCCGAAATTTTGGATCATTCCTCACTCCGTTGTAGGGCGTTCAGCTCCATAGATGTTCAATAGGGTTCACCCCAGGGCTTTACGGAGGCTAAGTATGGTCCGCAAACCAAGCAGTTAGAACTGCCGTCTTACGACAGGAAACACAGGCTTGTTGACAAGGACAAGAGTGAATTCCGTAAAATGCCACAATGTAGGAAGCATTTCATTTTCCAGAAGGTTCACATACCTCTCGGTATGGATGGTTCAGTGTTTGTGGTATGGCAACCCCAGGTTCGAGGCCGAACCCAGGAAAAACAGGACCAGAATTTCATAATTGAACTTACATACTGTGGTAAGATTCGTTCACGGATATCTACAAAGGGTGGCCACCCTTAGGAAAAGGGTATAGAGTGATTCCTCGGTCCATAACATAGCTTTCCAACATCCACGTCTCACTATTGACGCTGTTTTTTTTAATTAATATTAATACTTTGAATTAATAGTATTATTTCAGCAACACTGAAGGCATAATTATCAAATGTGTATTCCATCTTTAATTTAGAATTATAAAACCTTTAGTAATTTTAATATTACAACTGTTGATATTATATTTTAATTCAAATTGCCATTTAATTAATTCCTGAAAAGATATGTTAATGAAGAAACTACTTGTTTTCAACTGTTGACTTTTCAAATACACCCAGACGCATTTTCTTGACCTTTTTTCCCTTAACAGTCTTTCCCTAGAGTCTTGTTAATACCAGTCTGAAAGGGAACAATGGCTAATAGAGAGCATAGATTAGGCAGCTGGATTATCTGTGGGAGGGATAATAGATTATCTGTGGGAGGGGTAACACACTCATTATTAATTGCAGGCTGCGCCATCTACCGAGGCAGATCGTAAACACTTTTTCGTCCAGAATTTCCTTAAGTCGACGCTGCATATTGATTTGGATACGAGGCTTATACATCGCTGTCCTATCATAGAATCTGAATATTTTTGTGCGGTCCCGTTCGGTAAGTTTGGTGGATCGACCACTGCGGGGAGCATTCAAGTTGAGCCTACTACAGTTGACCCTTAGTATGATATCACACAATTGTGTAATTTTTTATCATTTGCCGTACAGATAGGGCTGCAAAATGGCATCCTATCAAAACATCTCGATCAAAATCTGTCAGTTCCTTTCTCGCAGCTATTG
The DNA here is from genome assembly GCA_023159025.1 of Thereuonema tuberculata. Taxonomy (NCBI): domain Eukaryota; kingdom Metazoa; phylum Arthropoda; class Chilopoda; order Scutigeromorpha; family Scutigeridae; genus Thereuonema; species Thereuonema tuberculata. The sequence continues at coordinate 43,419 of JAFIDM010075699.1, read as the reverse complement.
ACCCTGGACATGGTTTCACTGCCTTGGATGCATTATCGACAGCACATTTACGAGCGTTTACCGACTACAGACACGTGTCCCTGCTTATCTTGGGCGTTAGGGCGTCCAGTGACTTTCGTCTAACTAGTGCAGATCCGGTTAATTGAAACCAAGGTATCGCAGTGATAAGATCTCAATAACAGACATTAAAAACAGATTAAATAACAGACATTGTAGGGCGCAAACAACGTGAATTTCCATTTCCATTAATAAGTTTTAATAAATTAAAATGATTAGATGTATCAGAACAAAAACATTTTGTATTTCCATGTCGCTTACTTGACTTCTTAACTTTTTCTACAGAGAAAGTAATTTAAAGTCAAATTATTTGGTAGAATGTAGATTAGTAATGAGAATTATTATTATTATTATTTTTAGATACTTTTCCTTTAAATCCTCAATATCGCATTAAACTTGGTGAAATAGAAGAAATGGATGACGAGCAGAAGTGTACTGTAGTTGTGGCTCTGATGCAGAAAAATCACAGAAGACACAGAAAAGCTGGAACGCCAGTGCCTGGGATCGGATTCTCCATTTTCTTTGCAAGTTCAAACTTGTTTATTATCATTTCATCATATTTCAATATATTTATAGACACATTTCCTAGAAATGAAAAATCCTGTTTTTTCAGATATTTATTTTTGGTTAATGTTTTAATATTAATTAGACGACTTGGTCTTCAATAAAATTTATCTCAATAAAGCCAAACTTTAAACAAAACAAAATAAGAAACAAGGACAGCATAGGAATAAATAAATTGCCTTTCTGATTCAATTATCGGAAGGAATCAGGAACGGCCGTTTCGTCCTGCAAGGGACTTATCAGCCCATCATCAAATTTTGTTTTGTTTAAAAAATTTCCAGCGCATTAAATTTATTCTTTAGGTTAATTCACCTTGTAGGAATTTTAATTTCCTTGTATAAAAAGCCTTCAATTCCTATCATTTATAAGGAAAAGGTTTTTGTTTTGCAAATCAGCACAACATTTGTTATTGTTGATTTTGTTGTTTCGGGGGTCACTGCCAGGTGTGACGGTTGCCTTCATTTAAGATCTTGTCTTTCTGGGTCTTTTATCGAGGAAGGCGGATCGGGCTGATGAGTCCCTTGCAGGGCGAAACGGCCGTTCCCGATTCCTTTCTATAATTTAATCAGAAAGTTTAATTTATTTATTTCTGTGCTATCCTTGTTTCTTATTTTGTTTTGTTTAAAAAAATTTCCAATTTGTTAAATTTATTCCTTAAAGCCATGCTTTCTTAAAATCAAGAAATCAATATATCGCGATGATAAGATGTCAATAACAGACATCAAAAACAGATTAAATAACGGACGTTGTAGTGCGCAAACAACGTGAATTTCCATTTCCATTAATAAGTTTTAATAAATTAAAATGATTAGATGTATTAGAATAAAAAAATTTTGTATTTCCATGTCGCTTTCTTAAACTCATAAAATTATGAAGATTTTAACGTGTGTTTTATTGTACTTATATTAAAAAACAACTATGTCTTACACACAAATCAATTCATTTAAGAAAGGTTTAAAAATAAAACATGCTAAAAAATACAATACGTTAAAAAGGTCCTAGGACAGTTTCGGGGAACATATTCCCCATCATCAGCAAGATGATTTTTTAGCATGTTTTATTCTTAAACCTTTCTTAAATGAATTGATTTGTGTATAAGACATAGTTGTTTTTTAATTTAAACTCATAAAAATAAATATTTTTCCTGCTGCATCCCAAAAACGTCTCCAAAGACCTAAAAATTACGGTTAAGGTCATTTGGGTTCTACATTTTCTATAATGCTTAATTAATGAATTTGAGGAACCTCTTTGTGGCCTAGAATCTATTGGCATTTATGCTCACTACGTTTAGATTTGTTTATAGCTTCTCAGACATTTATCGGCATAATCGTTCGCAAATTCCGATGTTGTGTCGGAAGCGGAATTTTTCCTGAAGGTCTGCATACTTATATCTGCCACGATCGGATCAGAAAAATCTGATGGAATCATTTGTGTAAATTTCAACGGGAGCCCGTTCGGAAGCCTTCAGAAATTGTGATGTCCGATCAAAATTCTGATCAGAGGATACCGTGGGAAAAAAATAAATGAAAAAGAAGTTAACATTACTTTATTTTCGACAGTTTGTGCCTTAAATTTACCAAAACTGTTAAGAGTTCATTTTGATCAGATCTAATAATAAATAATCTATCAGTTTTAAAGGATTCCTATTTTTGTAATTAACCAAGTTAATGAATGACTAGTTTTTTTTTTTTTAGTCTATTTTTCTGGAACTAAGTGAAGCTCATCAAATAATGAAAAATAATAGGTTCTTTTTACCTATATAAATACGAAGATACTAAAAAACATCAAAGAGGCTATTCTGAAAAATTTCCAAATCAATACAGTGTCCTAAAATTTTTAAAATAAAATATATTTATTTAATATCACGAACAAAAGCTGCTAATTTAGTTATTAATATTTATTTATTTATTTAATGAATTATAAATATACAATAGTTATATACAAGGAGTTATATGACATAATTAAAATAATTATCATAACCATTAATGAAGAATTATCAGATGGGAGAAAATAAGACAACAGATGCAAATGAATGCTTAAAAATCTTAATTGTATAAATGTCTAGGGACAGTTTTAAATGAGTTTTAACTCCGTATTTTTTTTTTCTCCGTAATTCATTAAAATTTATTATAAATCATCCTTAAAAATTTTACTTATTTTTTATTTATTTAACAAAAATAATGACTGCTTCTTAACAGCTATTATAGACTCCATTGTGTGACAAGAAATCAGCATTCGTTTCTTTTGCCTTTCCTTCTGAATCGCGCTCAACCTTCAGCACGAATTCCGAAGTAGTGTGCGCATTTCTTACGACCGGCGTTCGGATCGATTTCGTTCGGATCCATTCTGAACCGTACAAGTGTGCGAGAAGCTTAACTGGGTTCACCTATCGGCGAACGAAAATCACAAAAGTGAAAAGTGATCTGAAAAATTTGATATTATCTAGTTGTTATTGTTTTGTTTTTTTTTTTTTTTTTTTTTTTGTTTACAGAAAAGCTAATTGATTGACAACTATGCATCCACTTCTAAAATTGTTCTAAAATTTCTTTTCTTTAAAAAAAAAATAGATGTGAAACAAAAGCCTATGCATTCTACCTGGTTTTCCTTCTTTTCTTGTTTTATTATATGCACTTTAAATATTCCTAGGGTACTTTTTAAGCAAATATATATATATATTTTATCAATCAAAGATTAAACATTTTAAAACACGCTAAATTTAAAAGAGAAATAAAAAAAGCCTTGAGACTAGTTTCGACCTGAACTCTTCCGAGGTCTTCTTCGGATGCAATGGAAACCAATCAAGAAAAGCTTTCTGATAAAGGAATTTGTCAAGTTCTAATAAAAATTGGGAAGGTCCATTTGACAAGGATGAAAACCGGAGTCAATCATTATGATTGTGAACCGTATGGGTTGTTGTCAAGTACAATTGAAGAGAATAAGCAAAGGTGGCATCCACAGAAATTAGATTATTGTATGGATTTTTCGAAAGAATAAGAAGCGATTCACGAAACTTTCTGAGGTAATCGTTTTCCTCACGGCCAAAAATAACAGGAATACTGGTATCGAGAGTGTGACCTGTGGCTTCAACGTGGGATGCAGCGTTCTAATTGAAATCATCTTTAACCACAGCCTGACTATGCTCTCTAATACTTAACAAGTTTCTTTATAAGAAGGTTTTTCTTGCTTGATTTCAATTGCGTCCGAAGAAGACCCTGGAAAGAGTTCAGACCGAAACTAGCCACTTGGCTTTTTATTTCTCTTCTAAATTTAGTGTTTTTAATGTTTAAACTTTGATTGATTTTTATCGTCAACACATGTTAAACTTTTCAGAAATTTAATTTGAGTGTAACATAAAACAATACTCTTTAAAATAGTTCTTTATTTTATTTTTTTTAATAATATTGTTTAGTTAGAGAATCCGGAAGATTTTCCTAAACCTTTAGGAAAAGACTTTTTCTCCAATGCAGAAATGATCGAAGGATTACCCGAGTTCACGAAGAGTCGAGAAGTGAGTGCTCGTATCAAACTCCGTCCTGGCACTTACTGTATTGTTCCATCCACATTTGAAGCAGGCAGGGAAGGAACGTTTCTTCTGAGAGTCTTCAGTGAAATCAAAAATACAATGGAGTAAGAATCATTCTATTTACTTAATTTTTTGAAGTTTATTTATTTTATTTTTTAGTTTTGCCACTAGATGTCGCAATGAAATTAAAGTAAAATATAATTCTATGGGTGTGGTGTTCTACGGTTGTTAGTTATCTCCGGGGTCCTGAAATTCGGTTGTGGTGATCTCCGTAGTCCTGAAATTCGGTTGTTAGTTAAGGTTTGTTCATTTAAATAAATATGTTTTTCGATTCAATTTCTCAATTAATTTAGGTTAACAAGGGAGGGATTATTACATTGATCCTAATTTCGAAGAAAATCAATTTTCAGTCTGTCTTCCTATTTACAGTAGACACTCGCTAATCCGGCACGTTCGGGACTTCGGCAGTGCCGGATTACCGAAAACGCCGGATTACTGAGCGCCGTCTAAAAATAGCCGTTATTGCGAGGATAGCGGAAATACCACTAAAATAGAGAGTCAAAAGGGCTATTAATAGGTATCAGGCCATTTTTCCATGTTCTTTTGTGATTTCTCTGATTTCGGTAGTGATGGAAAATGTTAAAAACAAAACAACAAAATATATTTGCTGCGCCCGGAAGGCTTATTCAGTGTAAAAAAAAGCCCTTAGACCGATGCCGGATTATTGAATGTGCCGGATTATCGGATGCCGGATTAGCCGGGTTTTACTGTACTTAACAGGAAGACTGGCATTATATAATAAGTATTTTTAGTTTTGATTCTTTTTTTATTGATTAAATAAAAAGACACAATTACAGTAGAACATTAATTATTATCAAATGAAATTTAACGTTCGGTAGAACGTTTTGCATGAAAAGAAAACAACAACGCACACAAAAACTACAAATTTCAAAGAAAGCTCAGCGATTTGTACTGGGAGTCGGAGACAGTAATGTTTCGAGTTTTATTGAACTCTCATCAGTCCGATCCGTCCAATATACCCAGCTCAGTGAAATAGGACACTATACAAAACGGACAATGATCCCTCAATTAAAAAAACATCAAAACTAAATGAAGAATAATCATTCATCTATTTTATTCTTCATTTAAGTTATGATGTTTTTTAATTGAGGGGGACATTGTTTTATGTGTTTGTTCGTTTTGTATATTATCCCATTTCACTGAGCTAGGTATATTGTGCGGATCGGATTGATGAGAGTTCAATAAAACTCGAAACATTACTGTCTCCCATTCCCAATACCAAATAAATACCAAAAATAGCTCAGTGATTTTTTGTTTTGTTTAGTTATGCGCGATCTTGTTTTTTTTGAATGTAACATCAATTATCCGAACGCCTATTATCGAAATAAATGTCACACTAACAATGTAACATATATTGTTTTTCTTCAAAATGTTTAGATTTTACAGCCATTTCTTAAATCAATTATTTTCGTAGTATTTAATCTATGAAAAATAATTTAACTGTAGGTCTAATTACAGTTTGTTTCGAATAGACTATATGTAGGCTCTTATATTATATGGGTGAATCTACGGAAAACCTGTAATTCGTGTCACAGAGCAATAAATTGAAAATGATTGAAAATATTTGTCATTTTTCAAAATCACACATTGAAGTACAAAATATACTACAGTTTAGTATAATTTTTTTTCTAAATTTTATGGAATTTCCAAAAAAAAAGTTGTCCGCGGAAGGTGATTTGTCACTTCCGTGGACTGTCACAAGCTACAGTTGGACAGCTTCTAAAGATCCAAACTGCTTTATTTTTTAAGATTTTTGAAATAATTTATATATTGTGAAATCAGAAAATACATAAATTTAACATAATATTGAGTGAATTTTTTTTTCGAATTATCAGTAAAATTTTTTTGCAACCTCAAGTCTTGTCACAAGGTTTAGCCATCGCTTTTGTGGCCATTCCTAAACTTTCTAAAAAATCCACCCGATGCGCTAGTTGTCTTCCATTTCACTTAAAAACAAAAGTTTACACGGCGATTTTGGATTGTGAAGTGATTTTATTCGTCTGAGTCGCACATTTGTTAGAAAAATATTACCTTTTTATTCATTTTTCGTCATTTGCACAGCTCATCCCACAGCTGTGGTCTTGTTTAGAACCTAATTTTTCTATGGAAAAATGATTATTTCTAGGCATGATAATTGAAATATGGTAAACTTAATTTTCTGAATGACACGTGTTCCTAACCTCAAAATGAAGAGCACCTGGGTCAAGAAACATAAGTATTCGTCACTTCCGTGGACATTTGGGGTCCATGGAAGTGATGATCATCAACAATAGCGGCTACAATGTTTTTCACGAAGACTTGTTTTTCACTTCCAGTCTTTGTTAAATGCCAATAAGGATATTTATAATTATATAAATATATTTAATATAATATATGATATATGTAATTATATATTTACATTTTTATAGACGTTTAAGATTGACAGTCTGATTCATTTTTATTGTACATGATTTCCTCTTTTGATAAAAAGTTCTTTTAATTTTCATAAATTATAGTCTTCTATTTATTTATTTCATAGTTTTTCCCACGTAAATTCACTATTTCGAATATAATTTATACAGTGGAACCCCGCTATACGTACACAATCCGTTCCAGGAGGCAGTTCGAATGGCGATTTGTACGAATGGCGAATCATTTTTTCACATAAGATACAATGTAAATTGGATTAATCCGTTCCAGAACCCAGAGATGATTGCTTATTTAAACCTTTGTAATAATACTTTAAGCGTAAAATACATAAAAAAACTATGAAAACAATAAATATATAGGCCTCTCTTATTATGTCTTTCTTTTTCAGTATAGATGATATGGTTGATTTCGCCATGCCATACTGAGTTGCCAGGTCAGAGACACGAGTTCCACTTTCAAACTTCGCAACGATTTCTTTTTTTCAAATCAATTGTCGTTCTCACTGCTTTCCTTTTAGGCTTAGTTGAATCAGTAATCTTTTTTAGACCCATGGCTGCACTATTTTTAATAAAAATAACAAAAAATAGCAATAAAATATCACAAAGTTTCATGAAGCTTGCGTGGATAATGCGTAGCGTACGGAAGCTAGCACGAGACTGAACTGAAACGACCGCGTGGGGCGGCCAGTAACCAGGGCACGCTGTCCGAATCGCGAGCAAACGTACGAATGGCGAGTTCAATTTAACTTGAAAATGGACGAATAACGAGTTGTACGAATCGCGAGGCGGACGAATGGCGGGGTTCCACTATATTAAAATTCGACATCGTTATCAACATAAGTCACGTCTGTGGACATAGCCTACCATCACTTTTTTTTTTTTTTTTAAATAACCAAAATGCGTTGACCTGAACCACATATATCATGGATGTCAGAATGTCAAAAGCAATCATCTCAATTTTTTTGAAAAGGAAATCTTGTAATTTAAAGTCTCAAAAATTTTTGACTGAAATTGCAGTGAAATTGATAAGATATGAAATTGTTTCATATCTTATATATGTTTTATTATTCGAATTAACTAATGAACCTAGGAATGAGGGACCTGCGACCTTTTGTGATACTCATTGCGGCCTTCAAATGCAATTTCAAATGTGTGTTGTTTTATTAGCAAATTTTAAAAAAAAGAACAATAAAGGATTATATTATTATTATAATTAATGAAGTTACGATTACAATACGGTCAGAGCTGAAAATTGAAAATTTTTTAAGCAGACTATTCACAAATCGATTGAAATAAAGTAGCTCAAATCTTTTTATTTCCGTACCTCCCTTAATGATAGAGTTAGATTCCTTGCAAATATGTCTTGAAACGTAAAATTTAATTCGCTAAGTAAAGAGCGCTTTTCCATGTAAAACTCTAGGCATATTCTGAGAAAACTGATGTTTACTACTTTGTAACTACAAAATATACACGGAAACATAATTATTCTTTCATTTAATTAATGAGTCATTGTTTTCCTTGTTAACATTTTGATGTTGATCCATGTATTTTTATTTTATTTACATTATTTTGTACAATTTGTTTATTCCTTCGCTACTTTTTTCCACCCTTTCTGTGGACGCTTATAACAGCAGAATATTATTATAAATTATAGTTTAAAAATTAGTAAAAGTTTGATTTCCAAAATCATTAACAAAAGAAAACAATCAAACGTAGACTTTATTTTTATTTAAATTTTATTACAATGGTAAGAAAGGAGTAAGAAAGGAGACTGGGGATTCAATTTACGGTTATATAACTTGTGTTTTTATTTAAATCTTTTTTAAGTTATATGTTATAACAGTAACTAACAGATTATAAATCTTCTTGAAGCTTATTATTTCATTATATTTCGATGGGCATTTCCGATCTTCTTCAGGTTAAGTTTAGCCTATTTACTAAAGCTGTCCTTATATTTTCGTAAAAATTGTAACGTTGTAACAATTAAAAAGAAATGTACCATGCAGACAAAGTTAAAATTGTATACGCCAACGGGAGAAAATTAATTTAATAAGAAAAAGTAGTGCTCCGAAAATAAAAAACTAAATACTATGGGGGTTGTAGGTTTTATGTTTGTGTGGTGAATATGGATGGCAAGGAAATCAAGCACTGCGATCCTCGGTCTATTGTATTAAACCACAGACGTAAACGACAGATGGAGAGAAAGACTGAGAAAGTATGGTGGGAAAAGTGCAGGGGAAACGGGAGAACCCCGAGAAAACCTGCCGAGCGCGAGTCGTCCACCATCACCAAACCCACATGAGAAACTAACACCGGTACTCAGAGGTGAGAGGCCAATGTCATAGTGACAACGCCAACCGCGCAGGTATGGGATTTGTATGTAAACTAAAATGCAGAAATTGCAGAAAAAATTATTATGGGAGCGCAGGCAGAACCCTACGGGAAAGGGTACAAGGAACATGTAGGAGCATATAGAAGGAAAAGCAAAATATTTCATGTTGGGCAGATCATAGTTTGAATGAAAACCATAATCCGGATTTAATAGCGGATATATTGTACAAAGTCTAAGATGACACTCAGACGTTTACAATAGACGTCACGATAATAATCAGACGTTTTGAATGTATGAATAACGAAAAAGGAAAAATTGTTAATGATTATTCGGGAAAGTTATTTAAGGAATGGGTAACAGATAAAAAAAATTATAATGATCTAAATTATTAAATATTGTAATTGTATTACGTATGTGTGTATTGTATAATTAGTTCTATGTTTACTTGTTGTTTGTTACAATTTTTACGAAAATATAAGAATAAGTTTAAAAAATATACTAAATTTAGCCTGAAGAAGATTGGAAATGCCGATTTTATAGTGAAATAATAAAAAGTTCTCAATAAGATGTATAAGGTTTTCATTGTAAGATATACAGAAGTAAATTTCAAACCTGTTAGTTAGTTAAAAATATATCGTTACTTGCAAAAAGACCCGTTCTTCGCTCGGGTTACAAAAACCAGATGCCATGATATGGATGATAAAGAAATTGTAATTGCGAGATCACTTCGAAACTTTCCCGGTTGGACCAAAAACAAAAACAAACTCAAAAGGTCTGATCTCATTACAAATCTATATCTATCCCGAAAACCTCGCAGAAGTATTCTTCATCCAGTTTGCCCATCCACTCACCGTCCTCCAAGTGTACATCCATTGTTTCAGGTTATTCGAATTTTGTTACGTCATAACCCTATCACGTCAAACCTTCCCCAGTTCTTAAAAAAAAATCATCTGATCATTACAAATCTATATCTATCCCTAAAACGCTTTTATGCACAACAATATTTGTGTAGTTCCCATTGTGCTTATGTAGCGCTATTA
>JAFIDM010075699.1:11459-33014 GCA_023159025.1 Thereuonema tuberculata | reverse complement strand
CACAACAATATTTGTGTAGTTCCCATTGTGCTTATGTAGCGCTATTAAGCACTTAATTTGGTTCAAATTGTCGACACCAGGTTGATATGTGGCACTATTGTGCAGAACAACATTTTAGTTTCAATTGATGAGCTTAGTTTCAAAACCCGCCATCTCCAAAAATAAATTTTCGGAAAATAGGGGTTTGTTAATGCATTCGCATTGGACATGGCGGGCTTTGAAACAGCACTCGTATCGAAATCGTATCGCAATACCTTGTTTTTGAAGTTAAACTGTATGCAAATAGCGAATTTTGATTTGAACTTAGCCAAAACTCCATTGGCTCGGAATTTGCAATTTTTGGAGATGGCGGGTTTTGAAACTAAGCTCCTCAATTGTTGTGTAACAGTATTTGTGTAGTTCTCATTGTCACCACCGGGTGCATTTGTGGCCCTATTTCATGGATTTCACCCCTTTACAACCCCTGGGGGTAGTTTGTCCAGGTACCAAGGTAGCCCGTTTTTTCCGCAGGGTCCTAAAGAGTAATTCTGCAAAGTTTGGTCCAGATAGGTCAAAGGGCCTAGGAGTGATTAGCGAACAAACAAATTAACAAATCCACATACCAATAAACGTCCTCCTTTATCTATCTTATTATGTAGGCTAACAATGTTTTTATTTATATCTTATTTATAGAGAAATCGATGATGATATTAGGCTGCATGAAATTGACATTGTAAGTATAAAAAAATATTTAGTAATATTAAAATTTAGTTCATTTTAGTGACTTCGTCGGACTGATAACGCCTATATATGTTTGAGAAAATTGTTAAGCATTATTATTATTATTAATATTAATATTATTATCATTAAGCATGTGATTTAATTGAAAATTATTAATGAACAAAATATAATTGTTCATAAGCATCATGTACTATCAAAACTTCTACTGTTTTCAACATTTCTATTTCTTATTTAGTCTAAAGATTGAATTAATATTAAATCCTCAATCTTTGTAATGAGATTCTTCCTTTGATCCATTATTGGCAAAGAACTTAACCTTGTACTTTTTATTATTAATATAATTTTTGCTTTATTTATTGGGTGAGTACAAAAGTTCTACCAGTGTTTATTACCCATAAAGAAGAGCAAATAAACGCAAAATGAACAGTACTTATTATTGTTGAAATTATTGTTGTGCATAATCCCCATTGCTATCTAGGACCTCTTGCCATCTTTCTGGTAGGAGATGAATCCCACGGCGGTAAAATTACGGCGGTTTCGAGTGAAAAAAGTCTTAGATGGCAGTTTTCACGGCATCAAGATCATCAAAGATTTTCTGTCTGAAGGAATTGTTCAACGCACGAAATAGGTAATAGTCAGTTGGTGCTTGGAGAGTAGGAAGGGTGGAGTAAAACCTCCCAACCAAAGCCCAATAACTTTTGGCGAGTGATGACAGCAGCATGTGGCCTGGCGTTATCGTGATGAAGGATAACACCGCGACGATTGATGAAACCTGGCCAATTTGCTACCAAATTTGAATGCAGCCTGTCTAACTTTAGACAGTAGAAGGCAGCATTGATGGTTTGGTTGAGTGGCAGGACCTTCCAGCGAATTATTCCCTGCACATCCCACCACACACTCAATAACACCTTCTTGGGATGAAGTTCAGCTTTCGAAGTCGATGCAGGCGGATCAGAAGGGCGACACACAGTCCTACGACGTTTTACATTACGATACATAACCCTTCTCATCTCCTGTCACAATTCGTGTCAAGAATGGGTCATTTTTGTACCGGGAAAGCAAGGAAACACAGGTGACGATTCGGTCTTGCTCAGGTTATGTGGAGCCCAAAAATCAAACTTTCTCGTAAAATCAACTTAACCAGCCGTCTCTCGACCGTTGTCCGGTGTACGTTGAAGGTCTCCGCCAATTCTTGCACGGTTGGGTTCGGGCTGTTCCTTATGGCTTGGTCAATATCGTCCTCTCCAACGCATGATGGCCGTCCACTCCTAGCCTGATTTTGGCAACTTCTGTCTCCTTCCCTAAATTTACGAAACCATCGACGACATGTGCTTTCGTCTGTTGCATCCTACCCATAAACTTGACAAACATTGTGACATGCTGCGGCTGCCATACTCTTTTTTATCGAACTCGTATAACAAATAATGTCTTATAAGCTCCTTCTCGCGTTCCTCTGATATTTTTTTTTGAGATGATTAACTTTGTGAGACACGATGCATTTATATGTGAGGCATCCACACGTGGATTGGCAGACGATTTGCGTCATTACAATGTCATGTGTGAGGGCAATTCCATTGCAAATTTTCATATCCAAAAACGGCTAGAACTTTTGCACTCATCCAATAATTCGAAGGGTCATTTCTTCGTTGATTTGGACATTCTATAAACAATTCTTTTTTTTTTATGATGTTGTTTTTAAACTTTACAGAATTACTTAATTAAGGATTTTTTTTTAGTTGAATAATCTGAATATTTATTTAATATTGTTACGATATAAATTTTAAGTTAATTAAAAGGTGATATTTTTTATTATTTCTGAAGCTGATTTTTTTTTTATTATTATTTAGCCAACTGAAGATGTTATTGACAGTGGAACTCAAATTAACGTAAGCGAAGGATGTTTACTTTTGTTCTAGTTTAAGACAATTAAACAGAAGAATTAAAATCCGCTGGTGTAGTCTGTCAAATGAGAGGAAAATGGCGGGCAAAATTTTGCTTAGCGATTGCATGTGTCTAGTTTCTTCTTCTATAGTTTCCCTGCTGTCCCCTAGAGGGCATCGCGTTTCCGTTTTATTCTTCAAATTTCTATATTTACTTTTTTTTATTCATTTTTTAATTCTTTATAGTAAATGAAATTGTTAATTTATTACTTAAGATGTTTTACGAGCTCAATGTATTAAAGTGAAGTTATGAAATGAATTGTTTATTTTAAATGAAATTTAAAATTACTTTGCCGCCGACAGTTGAAATTCCTACGCCTGTTGCATCAGCAGTAGCTTTCCAGAGTTTTGTTTTATTGTCTTCAAGTCTTTAAGTGCACGTACACATTATTTATAATCTGCCGTGCTTGGTTGTGGATTGTTTTGCAAGAAACGTCATGGAAAACTCTTGTATGTTGACGTTTAGTTTCTGAAACCAACCGAGAATCCATAGCTGACGCCATGTTTAACAAGTCTCAGGAGGGAAGGCGGGGATTATGAACTGTGCCAGACACATTAACCGAATAGTACTTCTCTCTGATTGGTGGCTCTTCTTCATGTGACAGACTAACAAGAGAAATAAAATATAAATTACAACTTCTATTTATAAAACAAAATGGGATTACGCTTTGATTTAAAGCCTTTTATTATTATTATTTTCAGCTTATTAGTAAATTTGATTTGTAAAATATTTATTAATAGGAATTTTGTAGACTTATGGCGGAGTGCACCAAACTTCAATTAACTTTGACTGCTGCATTGTGGACGGAGCTAAAATTAGTGGGGGGTGCTGCTCCAGAAAAAGTTTTGCCTTTGTTTTAAAATTGTGTGAAAGGAAACAAACATGTATAAAAAGAAATGTATCAAGTTTATAAATAAATTTTCTTTTTATACATGTTTGTTTCCTTTCACACAATTTTAAAACAAAGGCTAAAATTTTTCTGGAGCAGCACCCCCCACAAATTTTAGCTCCCTCCAAACTGCAGTCATCAAAGTTAACTGAAGTTTGGTGCACACCGCCATTAATATTTCGCCTTAACTGTCAATTATTTTTTATTATTATTATCATTATTTTAAATAACATAATAAAGAAGATATCTATGCTTCTCTGATCATTACATCTCGAAAGTCAGACATCGTGCAATTTAATTTGGCAAGTGCGTTGATATCACAAGAAATGGATCGTTATTTAGTAGCTTTTCTTCTTCTTTCTGTCGATTTGGGCCAACGAAGCAACACAGACAATAGTCCGGTATGACAACTTTCATGGTGGAGCTACGAAAGTTCAAGAAGAGATTCACATCAAGTCCAGAATAACACTGAGATAGTAATTCTCAGATAGAAACGGACGAAACACAGAAGTAGATAGAAAAAAACCATGCCGATGCCGGGATTCGAACCCAGGTTCCGATACAACGGCCACACGGCAGACCGCCGTCTAGACCGTTCGGCCATGGCGGAACGGCTTAGTAGCTTCTATTCATAAAAGCATTTTTTTTAAAGTTATAAATTATTATTATTATTATTATTTTTATAAGAAAATGAAATTTTTCCCAAAGTAATTACTGAACTAATAAATTTAATAATTGCAACAAATAAATATCCAGATCAATTAAAAATTTCCAAAATCATACCAATATATAAAAATAACAGCTACCTCGAACTAGAAAATTATCGACCCATAGCAATACAATCAGCCATAAATAAAATAATAGAAAAATACTTCACAAATACAATACAAAATTTTATGAAAAAATACAATGTAATAAATAGTAATCAGTATGCCTACCAAACTTTAAAAAGCACCACAAAGTTATTAGAGAAATTCAGTGACCACATTAATGAAAAACTAAACAAAAATAATTTTATTTTACTTCTAACAATAGATCTTAGTAAAGCTTTTGACTTAATAAATCATGAATTGTTACTAAAAAAAATAGAACTAATGGGTATTAGGGGATCAACCCTTCAAATAATAAAAAACTATCTCAAAAACAGAAAAATTGTTGTAAACATAAATAAGAACGCCAGTAAAGCGAAAAAGATAAATTGTGGAGTACCTCAAGGCTCCAACCTAGGCCCAATCTTCTTCATAATGTTTATAAACGATTTCTTCGCTGAAATCAAGGATTGCTATATCTACATTTATGCTGATGACAGTATAATCTATGCAATAAACAAAAATCCTATCAATGCAAGACAGGCTATTCAAAAAGACTTCATAAACATTCAAAATTGGATGCACGACAATAAACTCATAATAAATAAAAACAAAATAAAAGCTATTTTTATAAGACCGAAAAAACAAATGGCAAACTTTCAACCAAAGGTGTATTTTCATTCTCATTCATGTTTACATGCACAAAATGTAAATTGCAATTCTTGCTTCGAGGTTGATACAGTAACAAATTTCAAATACTTAGGTATTACAATAAACAACCTCTTCACTTGGAACACACATATAAATATGCTTCACAAAAGACTAAATTCTATAATATATATTTTTTATCATATAAAAAATATTATACCAACAAAAATCAAGATACTTATATACTATGCGCTATTTGATTCCTTGATAAACTACGGGGTAAATATCTGGGCCAATACTAATAATATAGATCTGGACCACTTAAAAAACATACAAATAAAAGTGCTTAAATTAATTTTTTCAAAAAATATCTGGAAAAATTCACACAAAAGAAATTATAACCTAAATAAGTATGAAATTTTATTCCCAAAACAAAAATTTATATACAACATAATAATGCAAAACTACTATAATATATTACAAATAAAGAATAACAGTAATCAAAATTATCATCTAAGACAAAACCATAAAATAAAACTACCATACCCTCCAATTTTTAATAGTTATGGGCACAGAAATATAAACTTTAATATAGAAAGAATCATAAATGATATGAATATAAATATATTCTCAGAACATCAAAAAATATCTGTTGTCAAAAAAAACCTAAAAAATGGCTTATTGAAAATACTTGAAAAAAAAAAAAGTAAATATATCATTAATTATTTTATATTGTTTTTCTTTCCTCTAAATATCTCTATTTGGAAGAATTTAAACTTCAAAATGGAGAAATGAAAGGAAAGAAAAAAAAAATAAATAAACACCAAAGTAAAACATAAGACTGGTACTATTAAATAAATATTGGAGCCTATCCTCCAGCGGCCTCCTCGGCCTGCACGGGCAGGCTTTGGCTTCGTGCGGTCTTCAGGGCCTGATCGAGTCTTTAACTTTAACTTAACTATTAATAAAACTAATATACGTTTCAAGACATTTCAAGCACGTTATCGAAAAATACCTTCAATACTAATAATTAATCATTTATTTATATATGTCAACCCATCTATACTCAATTATTGTTATTTTCTTTTTATTTTGTTCTTATATTTACAATCTTGTAGACTTATAAGCTATATATTTTTCAAATGTATACTATGTAAATATATATTGTAAGAAGAAAGAAAAAAAATTATATAGTCCCTCCCTAACGGGACTGTACTGTGTTATCTATCTATGTTAATAAAAAAAAAAAAAAAAAAATTATTATTATTATTATAAATTTTCGCATCCATATTTAGAGATTACGTATCTACTTTAAATGCTCTTAAACACAATTAAACTTGTTGTTACCTTGAGATTATTTGAATATTTTTGTAAAAAAAAAATTACAATTTTTAAAATGAATTTTTTATAATTTTTTTTGATAATTTCATATTTTCTTCTTTCTTCTACGAATATCCTTACAGATGCAAATGCCTCTGGACACTGCGATGGAATCAATGATCTACGAGTGCTTCCATAAATATGCCCAAGAAGATCTTGAAATTGATGCTCAAAAACTTAAACTCATATTAGAAAGTGGTAACTTCATTTATCTCCAATTTAAATTAACTATTTTAATAATATTATTAGGGAAATTAAGGCAACCACACATCTCAATTAAAAATGAAATGTATGTACAATTAAAATACGAGTACTTTCGAAATGTCCAACATTTCTTTGTCAAGTGCTTGAATACAATAAGTTACAATATCAGGAATCAAACGACTTCAAAAGAAAATGTAAGGAGTCCTATTTCGTTCTTACGGATAAAAGGTGTTAAAATGACAATTTATCGTGTTTTTAGTTTCATAAGTGTTTGTAATTTATTTTGTTTTCATGTACAAAAAGTTATTAACTTTATAAAAAAAACAGAAAAGAAAAAAAAAAAATTTCCCCCCTCCCCTTGTCATGTACAAATAAAGCTTAGTTAATGTTCCCTAACTTTCAATGGAACCGTCTGATATCACATGTTCCAATGGATTCTAGGCCTTAAGGGCTAAACGCACTTCTCAGTCTTCCGTTATGTTTCCGTAACGTAATTGCTTAAGTGACGTAGTTACGTATTCAGGATCACCAGAATTGAGTCTCAACAGAGATCTTGAAATCGACAAACATATGTTGTATAAATATAACGGCTATGTTTGTCGATTTGAAGATCTCCGTTACGTCTTACGAGACTCAATTCTGGCGACCCTGAATATCTAACTATGTCACTAAAGCAATTACGTTACGGAAACATAACGGAAGACGGACAAGTGCGTTTAGCCCTTTATATTCAGAAACTTATTGTATTCCAACCACTTGACAAAGAAATGTTGGCCATTTCGAAAGTTCTCATATTTTAATTGTACATAAATTTTATTTTAAGTTGAGATGTGTGGTGGCCTTAAATTGCCAAATAACTATACTTACACATGTTAATTACTTGATATTTTATAATATATAATAAGTTTAATATACTGTCTTGGATTAACGACAAATTCTATTTAAATATTTGTGCAAATCATTGCATTAAGTAAATTTTAAATTTTTTCTAATGTAATTTAATTCGTTTTATTGATTTTGGAAAACAAAAATATTCCATTTGATTATTTAGAAAATTTATTAGAATCATTTCAATAAAATGAAAAAAAAAAAAAATCTTTCAGTCAAAATTAATAATTAACTATTTTTTTAACGATTTTGATAATTTTTGTATTGGAAACACTGAAAAAAAGAAGTTTAGAAATGACATTTATACTATTATAACATTCATTGCTTCATTCAGAAACTTTAATATATGATTGGAAAATTGTAGAGGTCATCTTTTCTTTATTTTTTATTATCTAAATTTTAGTTATTATGCTTAGATCTAGCACTTGGTTTATTTTCAAACTTAATGCCTAATAAAAATGTATAATTTCTACTTCTAAGATCTGTAATGATCTTGTAAATATAAAATAATATGGAATCAAATGATAGTATTTTTACATTTTAAATTTTAATGGCATTATTTTATATGGAATTTAAAATAATTTTCAGTGAAATTATAAAATTGCTTCCTAATTTTTAGAATTGCCAATGGATGGCGCCACTTACCTTTCGCTTTTCTAGAATCGGTCATTACGAAACAACTGAACAGCGATACTTCGGAGTGATTTTGAATGACAATCAAAATAATGGCAGGCGTAGATAGGGGGGGGGGGGTGAGGGCCGAGAAGGCCGTGGATCCCTTCTCCCCCTAAATCTCGAAGAGGCCCTTTCTCTTTTTTTTCCTGGGTAGGTTTGCCGGTTGAGAGGACTCTGGCCCTTTCTTTTGGATACTTTATTTATTTAGTTACAGTAAAACCCCGTTATTACGCTCGTGAAGGGACCATGACCTACAAGCGTAATAAGCGGGATAGCGCTATAGACGGGAAATGATTTATTTGATGGGGAAACATTTATACACCATTTTACAGGAAATATACTTGTTTCTGCAGTAGATATAGTGCAAATGTGAGCTTATTTCCTATTAAAAAAAAAAATCTGATTGTGGTTTGCCGTGTGTGTGCTACTGTTATGAATTATGACATTTTCAATGCGGTTCAAGTAACTATTAACATCAATTGATACACCACTAGGAGCAACACTAATATATTTTCGGAGCAGATTTAGTGCACTGCCCGCTATTTCACGCGCCTTTTCTTGAATGATTGTACCACTTAATGGCACTGATGCATCACGGGACTAATGAATCCATTCAATTAGAATTTCCTCGGCATCTTCATATTTTCCACACTTTACTTTTTTACGTTTGCAACCACCCATCGCTGCATTGGTAATTCCATTCTTTTTTTTTATTATTGTTCTCAGACTGGATCAGGTAATTCCTAGAGATTCTGCGAAATCCTTCTGACTTAGTTTAGAATTCTCGTCGTACTTACGGAGAATTTGCAATTTATCACTTATAGAAAGGGATTTCCGCTTCGAATTTTTGCACTAAGTGTATCACAGACCCGCACTTCAAAGAGTTCAAAGATTCCCTCCTACCAGGGAAAGAAAAGAATCTTTACAGTGTTACATTTCTTTTCGATACAAAATTTCCGATATAAAAAAAAGCGCTACAAACGGGATTTGAAGCGTTATCAGGGGCGGATCCAGCCCGGACCCATGGGGGGGGCAAATGTTAAAGGTTGCCAACCTATAGGCGGAAATAATCAAAATGCTGCATTTCTTCCTTGAATAATAAACTAGTATTTTTGTTTTTATTTATTTAAGGGGGGCATAGTACCTTTTTGGCAAAATTACATATTATATTTTTTAGAGACGTAAAGAACATATTTTAAACTTAAAAAGTAAGAGAAAAAAATATTTTAGTTCCTTTTTTTAAGTTTTAACCATTTTTTTAAAATTCTATTCCTTTTCATTAATTTTTTTTTTTGATGTAATCATTGTTTTATGCCTATAAGAGGGTGGTATCCATTTTAGTAAGAATTACTTTGAACTTCTTTCAAAAAATTATTTCTGAGATAACGTAGAAAAATAGAATAAAATTTCAAAAATTGAAGTTAGGGACATATGCGTCTTTTTTTCCAAATATCTTTATTATGAACTCTGACGTACATTTAAATTATGAAAAATTGTGAAAATGGAAGATGTTTAATTCAGCAATTACGATAAGTTTATTATAAATAATATAGATAAGAAGAAGAATAAATAAGAAGATAAGAAGAAATATAATATAATAATATATAAGAATATAGATAATAGATAATAGATAATAGATAAGATATAGATAATATAGATAAGAAGAAGAATAATATAGATATAGATTGAAGAAGAATAAAATTAATAATGAGTTTGATCTAAAAACGCTATCAAACAGAGACAGAATTTCCGCAGTCAAAAGAGACATAAGAAATCGGATTGTAGAATCTACGAAAATTTTAAAAAAATAAAAAGAAAAAAATATAGAAGAAGCATAATGAAATTTATTTTATCATTTAAGTATTTGTATGTTTGTTTATTTGCTTGTTCCCTGTTTGTCTCAAATAGCCATCTTAATACAATATATATTTTTTTATTTGTTTCTTTTTTTAGTTATAGTAAAATAATTATTAATAATTAATTGATTTACATGTATAAAGATCTGTGTTTGACAGCAAAACGTCTGCAACGAATATGAATGTATTGTATGTATCTACTTTTTGAATGTTTATATATTTTTTATGCTTATCTCATCTGTATAGTTATAAGTAGTTTATAGTTTAGTGGTTTTTCAGATTTACAATCATTTACAATCATAGAACTCAAAAGCATGTGAAAGTCCATAATATCTATCAACAAAAGTTAATACGACAAAAAAAAGGCAAAGTCTAAAACAAAGTCAACACCAATTGGCAAAAATGAAATACAAAATGTTTATATAAAGAATTGTTTTACAAAGAAATACAAAAATGTTTATATAATAACAAATTATTCAATTATTATCACTGTAATAAAACAGCACCTGTTGATAGGAACTAACGGTTCCTAACAAGACTGAAATTGTAATCAATTTAAGGAAATAATAATAAAAAAAAAACTACACAAAAAATTTACAAACAAAAATTTACACGGCGGTTGCCAGACTTTGAAAATCGAGTTATAATATCATCAATAGTTACATCTTCACCCCGGTGAACATACATCAGGGCCAGACCTGTCAGTCTATTTTCTGACATTGTGGCTCGTAGCCACGACTTCAGTCGCCACAAGGCTGAAAAAGAACGTTCAGCTGAAGCATTACTGATTGGTAGAGTTATTAAAGCATTTAGCAATGTATGAATTGTTGGATATATATCATTATCGCAGCTTTTCAGAATATCAGTTGAAGATTTGGGATATGTGATGACACTCTGCCCAAGCCACTTCTCCCTCCACATGGTAAGTTCACCCTGAAGCAACTTTTGTGATAATACCAGTTCATGAGGCAAAATATCACTGAACTTCCAGGCTAAAAACTCTGCTTTTTTTCCATGACTGAATTTGAAATTTTTATTACGTTCGATGGCAAAAGTAGCGAATGCTGAAAACAGTTAAGGACATCAGGTGGAAATCTCTCCTTAATGTCCATTAAAATGTGGTCAAGAGGGATGAATACAGCTTGCCGAAAGTAAGTTTCCGGTAGCTCTGCAGCGTAGTTGGTCCTGTTAATTTGACGACCACATCTCCTAGGTGGAATCAAGTGGGCATTGACTTCATCAGCCAAATCTTCAATTTTCGCCCAAATTCTTAAAAAATATTCCTCAGCCTTTTCACGGCGTGTGGAAAGAACTGATATCAAATTTGATATTGTTTCTGCTGCTGCTTCCAAATGCAAATCAACTTTTTGGAGCAGCTTACTCAACGGCAGTGTTAGTGCCAGTATGTCACTTAAACACATTACTGTCACTAAAAAGAAACTATCCGTCATGGCGGCCCGCAGCTGGGATGCCTTACTGGAAGTGGATAAGTCATCCCAAGTCGCTATCGACTCCAAAGCTTCCAATATTTTGGGTAAATCTATCGAGAACTGCAAAACACCGTCATGCCGCTCCACTCACCTCGTCTCACATAACCCTAATAGATTTCGCCCAAGGTACTTATGAAGGGTCCGACAACGCTTGGCGGAAGCGTCGAAAAACGTGACGCATTCCTTCATAGTACCAACGGCATTCGTACCCCAGGGATTTTGTTGGACTGAGATAGGGTGAGGTTCAGCTTATGGCTATAACAAGGTGTCCGAAGAGCATTTTTTGCTTCTTTCTGAACCTCTTTGACAGCATCGCAAACTTCCGAAGTCATTAAGGAACAACCATCAGTGCCAATTCCAATGCACTTGTCTAGGGGAAGACCTAGTTTCCTTAAAAGTCGAAGGACAATTTGTCCTAGGGCTTTCCCCGTCCATTTTCAGCTCTTCTTTATCCTTCGTAGATCTCTGAGTTTTGTCCCCAGCATCTTCATCTGATTCGTAAGTGCTATCTTCTTTTTCTTTAGCACTTTCATGATCAGCAAATGCATCAGAAAGGAAACGAACTCTTCATAGACAGCATTTTTATATATATATCTGATAACTACACTAAGTTGAGACTTGTGAGAAAAATCCGTCGTCTCATCAAACAAAACAGAGTAGAAGATAGCTTCTCGGACTCTTGTCAGTATCTTTTCTGTAATTTCTTCGCCAATACATTCTATTAGTTCATTTTGGATCGTCTTGCTAATGTAGGATACAGTAGAGGAAGAATTTTTCAGATGTTCTTCAAGCTGTTTGTCTCCAGACGCAACCATTAGCCTAAGTGTCTCTCTGAAATTACCGTCATTTCCTGTTGCAGATGCAGAATCATCTTGATTTTCAGAGAAGAGACGTCCATCATCACGGTGCCCCCTAAACGCCATTCCTGCCTTCCAAGAAAGAGCGTCGCTCTTACAATGGGAACAAGCCGTTCTTTATTTTCTCGTATCTGAGCAAGTCGTTGTTGGTTCACCTGATTGATGACATCGACTTCAGGCTTGTTGTAGGTATCTAGAAAATTTTTTCCTTTTTCCACAGCAGTCTTGTGGTACTGGCTATTCTCATGATTAGCTAAGAAACTGTTTTTCATGCTTTCTAAAAGGTCTTTAAACGTTATCAAGGGCTCAGTGACAAGTTTTTTCAAAGGGACATTCTTATCCTTGCCACCTACACTTCCAACATTGAACCAAGGACAATACTTGCAGTACAAACCCCTTGAAGAGTGAGACAAAACTAGCCAATTTTTATAATGGTCAAGGTGTTTGTGACTTAGATAACGTTTATATTCCTTTCCTTTGTAGTTGTAAGTAGAGAATGGAAAATCGTAATGAGCAGGCGGCTTCCATGGATTTAGTAGTAGCTCTCGCTTTTGAAAATCAGAAACATTTTGACCTATGAAATTACCTATGTCATTCATTACCATTACATTCGCTGGATTCGTAGTAGGTATGGACACGACAGATGTGGAGCTATCTGGTAAAGAAGGGACGATGCAACTTACGCTTCCTTCCTTTGTATTACAAGTGGAGGTTGTGGAGGAGTCAGAGTCAGTGGACATTGCGATGGCACCGGTGACTGGAGCAGGCATGAGAGATGGTGCAGTGGCAACGTCGGAGCCCTCCACGACTGCAACGGATGTCTTCGGTATGGTGGGCGCTGGCCCCTGACTTGTTGTAGGTGAAGCCTCAGGTTGGCGTTTGAAGAAATTATCGATCGTCTTCAACCGCTTTGACTGATGCTGGTGGGGCTGAAGGGGAACACAAATAAAAATCAACGCTTAGATAAATTTATAGTAATAAATATTTGTTATGATAATCCTGTTCTTTGTTGTTGTTTTTTCTTAACGACTGCCTTAAACTACGGCTCATAACACTTATACTCAATAAAGGGAACTTACCTTCGAACTCGAGCTGTTGCTGGGCCCTGGATTGGATTCTATGCCCGCCGCAAGTAGCAGAAGTCTTGTGACAAGTCCATTAAAATAGTCCAACATTCCGCCTAATGTTAATTTTTGCAATAAATTGATATTTAATAAATACCTTTTTTTTAACTTAGTAAAAAGTTGAATTTCCGTGAGTTAAATAAATTTTTTCATTCTCTGCTTTAAATGGAATTTCACTTATACTCCAGTCAAATTGTGCTGCAAATAGCCCCTAGAGGGAAAGTTTTGGGGTAATTTTGATTTTTCCATTCTGTATGTTTTTTGGGGTGCTGACTCCGAATCTGAGATTTGCAACAAAATTTCGTGACGCAACATTAAAAAAAATGCAAAAAAAGGTTAAAAATCTCGCTATTTGGCGGTTTTTTCCTTAGAACTCGAAAACTATCAACTTTTCGTAAATAACCTTCTTATTCATAAAGAAAGTTCAAAAAATTTACTACAAATTTCACTATTTAGGTTTTTTTTTCTCCGACGAACTGTTCGGGCTCAAGCGCTAGTTGAAAATTGGCGTAGTTTGTCTCTCTCCGCAAAAACCCACGTTGTTCACTTAATTAGTGAATTCCTCCTAGTTCTCTGCACATTCCTTCTTAAGATCGTATATGTAAAGGTAAAGGTCATTTTTTTTCAAAAATTACTTAATGTTCAAGTTATTTAATCAGGTCCGAAATTGTATATCAGTCATCATCATCATGATGTGCGATCTTCGTATATACAAAGTTACGCGGTCTACGGAACCTAGTGACCCCCGAAGGGCGAACCCCTAGGAGAAGCCGTAGATAAACTAGGGAACAGATACTGGGGGTGGTTTCCCGTTGCCTTCCCCCAGGACGCCATTAAGGAATGACGTCCGACCAGAGAGAAAGTGAAGAAGAGGCTGGACAACACAGGAAAGGAAATTGAAACAGCCATGCCCTTGCCGGGATTCGAACCCAGGAACTAGCGCACTGGACGCCACGGCTGGCCGCCGCCGAGGCCGCACGACCACGCCAGCACGGCTGTATATCAGTATATCAGGAAAAACAGTTATTAATAAAGAAAGACTGAAAAGAAGGTCTCTTCAAAAAAATATATATGGAGGATTGTCATTTTTGTTTTTAAAAGCTTTATTTTTCCTGAAATTATTTGAGTTATTTTTTTTTCTAAAATTTAATAATACATTTCATATTTTATTGATACACAGATATTTTCTTTATTTAAAAATTTATTTTTGTCTAATGTCAATTCAAACTTCAGAAGTAAATAAAATTTATCATAACGAAATGTTATATAAAATTTGGTTATTTACGAAAAGTTGATAGTTTTCGAGTTCTAAGGAAAAAAACCCGTCAAATAACAAGATTTTTTAACCTTTTTTTTGCATTTTTTTTTTTAATGTTGCATCACGAAATTTGGTTTACAAACCTCAGATTCGGAATCATCACCCCAAAAAACATATAGAACGGAAAAATCAAAACTACCCCAAAACTTTCCTGGTAAAAATACTGACTGGACTATTTACTGGCATTTGGTCCGGCGCAAACTACGACCAGAATGAAAGTTAAGAGCGTCCAGTTAAGTGAAATTATGGTTAAAGCAGAGAATGAAAAAAAAAAAAAAAAAAACACCTGCTGGTTAGAAGGAAGTGTACTGAATATTCCAATTTATGTTATAGATTATACCTTAGCATTGTTGGTTCAGCGAAAATCACGTGATTTCCATTTAAGAGCTTTTATTCAAAGATGATTCAAAAGTATTTTTTACTATCACTACAAAATTAAACATTACCAGTTTCCTTAAATCTTAATCTTTGACATATTTTCTTAAAAAAAATTAAAATTTCTTATAAAGTTGTAATTATTATATTGTCTGAGTTTGAATTGTTCGTTAATATTTTTATATGTATAAAAAAAACAACTAAAGATTTGGAAGTGAAAAAGACGCGAAATTAATTAACAAAACAGGCTTGTCCCCGTGCTTAATGTTTCGTTTTCTTCTCCTTTCCTTCTCTCAGTTCTTCTCTCTTCATTCCTTTTCTGCATTTTTAAAAAGGCGGCTGAGCCCACGGGGGGGGGCAAAAGACCTGTTGCCCCCCCCCCCCCCCTGGATCCGCCGGTGAGCGTTATAAGAGGGTAAAAGTATACAGAGTTACATAGAAAATTCCAGAGACCGTATGAAAGGAGCGTAAAGAACGGGATAGTGCTATAAGCGGGAGCATAATAACGGGGTTTTACTGTATTTTTTTTTTCTTTTTCTGACTGTTGAAGGTTTGCTCTCTAACTTAGCCCATCCAGAAATAACGTCCTATTTACGCCCCTGGTCAGGAGAGAAATTCAATCCTATTAGCTTATGTTTCGGAAACACGCTACAAGTGACAGTGTGATTCTTGGCGTCATCCAAAAATTCCGAAAGAATGATAGTGTACTGACACAGCGTAAAGGGTGCACGGGACGGCCACGAACCGTAACAACACACAGGCCGTCTCTTGAAACAGGTGTTACTATCTGTGACGTGCAGGTAGTTTCTTCATGAAAACTATCCTGGCCGTGTCATCTCAAAATAGAAAATTTGCACGAACGATATGAACTGTGTGATTTCCCCCCTAACGGCGAACATATTGTTTAGTAATAAACACACACACACACACGCAAAGTTTCCCATACACTCTGCAATCAACCAAACGCTTGCTTTGTTAAAAGTGACATTACTATCGCGCAAAATTCATTTATTCAAGCCCTTGTAATTCGACAAGTTCAAGCAATGCCTTTATTCATTTTTTTTGTTCATTTAGTTTTTCGAGACCTTATTTTGAACCATTCGGGCGAGTCTAAGCAAGTGGCCATATTTGGTCGAGAGTATTACATTCGTTCTCAGCTTAGTCAATTCAGTAGATATAGATCCCAATTTTGTTCATTTTCACTATTTTCCTGACGCGGTCTGGACTAGAAGTCGAAGTTTTTCCCAAACCTTGAGGCCATGAACACTAGCAACTTTTGGGAGCTCCGAATCCCGATTTGTGCTGTGGAGGGCATTACACACATACACACCGAACCGGAATCTAAAGGATCACCAAAAAGCTATAATTAGTACTAATCAAAAAATTTAAATTTTAAATCAAACATTAATTAAAATATTTACGTAATATTAAATTAATATTTAACCAGTCCAATATCAAATTACTGAATCAGCTGATGAAATTCGATTAAAAATTGGTAAAGTGTATGAAAAAGGGGGGGGGTTAAAAAATGAAAAAGCCCGATTACAGATTGATAAAATTTGTAGCTTTAACTCTACAGTAATTCTTTTTTTTTTTAAAAGACCTAGTATGACCTCTCGGTATGACCTAGTAACCCAATCTCACAGAGAAAGATTATTTATTCTCAGTTAAGACGTCAAAGTGAACGGTTGATGTGTTCCCGTCGATAGCTCAGTTGGTAGAGCGGTGGACTGTAGTGGTTCATAACTGACATCCATAGGTCGGTGGTTCAAATCCGCCTCGACGGATAACATTTTTTTTTTTTTTTTTTAATTTCTATTATTACATATTATTAATTTAAATAATAGCAATAACAATAATTTGCGTTTTTTTCTTTTATATTTTTAAATTTTATATTTTTATGATTTATTTGTATCAGGTTCCCTGTCCCACTCTAGTTTCTCTCTTTCATAATTGTTTGTTTTGCCAATACTGTATAATGCCGCAAAGGGAAAGTAGTCCCAATTCAAAAACTGTCATTCTACGATTTCTAGCGTCCTCAATGTTTTTGCAGTTTTTGTCAGTGGATCTCAGTCTGTTTTTCTTATTTTTAATTGCTTAATGAAATTTTGAATTTGGTTTCCGCCATCTTAGGACAGAGAGCAGCTAAAGGCAGGAGGCGGAAGGATATGTGACGTCATTTTGAAGTCAATCGTCTGCAGAAAGAAAGAAAGGAATAGCGTACAGTTCCATTACGACACATCGTACGCTTTAAAGCAGTATTATTATTATTCAGTTTTATTTACCATTCTTTAACACTTGTCCAGCAGCCTGTAGCCGCTTCGCAGATCAATTAACTGGTTTAGATTTCATTTTAATAAATATAGACTAAGGGGTCTCAACTTATTACAAACATAATAGCAACAGATATTTTTTTAGAATTAATCTTAATTTTGCTTTGTTTTATATATGTATATTTTATTT
Organism: Thereuonema tuberculata; assembly: GCA_023159025.1. Lineage (NCBI taxonomy): Eukaryota > Metazoa > Arthropoda > Chilopoda > Scutigeromorpha > Scutigeridae > Thereuonema > Thereuonema tuberculata. The sequence continues at coordinate 15,377 of JAFIDM010075699.1, read as the reverse complement.
TTTATTTTTTTATTTTCTAGAATTTAGGTTTCATGGTCTCAGCAAACACACTTGCAGAAGTCTGGTGGCTATGATGGATGTATCCTTTATTGCTTTGAAATTTCGTCATTTAAAAGAACACTTTCTTGATCATTTCTTAATAAATTAATATTTGATATTTCTAAAGTAATAAATATTCAAAGGAAATTATAATTACTTATAAAAAAAGGTTCGTTTTAATAGATAGGATCTGTTTACTTTCCCATCTATGTTTAAAAAAAATAATAATATTAAAAATATAAATTTATTTAAAAATAAATAACTAAATTGATTATAGAGTCAAATTTATTTATAATGTTGTACATTGGATACGACTGTCATTATGAAAAGTTTATTTAATTAATTATTTAATCAAAAGGATATTTTTTTTTTAATCTCTTTAATATAAATCTATAATATATTACGTATCAATTATATAAAAAAATAATATAATAACGTAATATATTATGTATCAGTTGTAATAGTGTACTTCTTCATGATTATTTAGACTAATATTACGAAATTGGCTTTTTGGAAATGATTTTTTTTCTTTCATTAATAGGTTGAAAATTTCGAATACATCATTTGCACCTAATTTTAATAGCAGCTTTTATTGGTATATAGTCTCCAGGAATTTTCACTAGACGGCGATACGTTGCTGCAAAATGTAGCCGTCATTCCGCCATAAGAGTCAGGTCAGCTACTGATACTTGGTCAAGTGGCCTCTATGATAAAAGTTAAATGCACTTCCGGTATAAATAAACCAAATTGACTCCGGAAGACCGATTTCTGATAAATTATTGTTTTCTTAAGATGAAATAAATCATTAAAATGTATGGTATACATTTTTTATAAAAACAAAGAACGAATTAATTTATTTAATGAAAATACACAAATAAAACTAAGTCGCAGTACGGACTATAAAGAGGGTAATTCAAGACCCATGTCTTCCAACGGATGCAGTAAGCAAATTAAAGTTATAAATTAATGTTTTTTTTGTAGGAGCTACTTCATACGTGTTTATAATTAAGTTCTCACCTTATATATATTATGATATATATCCTTTACTATTGAAAGGCAGATATGTCAGGCAGATTGGGATTTGAAGAATTCAAGCAGTTATATATTAATATTAGCAACTGGACAGTAAGTTTATTTATATTATATATAAGAAACTCCAAATCTGGATTAATCTTCACCTTATATTCACGTAATGTAATAATTCAGTTTAGAAACCTGAAATAATTCTTTAGAAACTGCAGAAGATAGCGCAATGTAAATAATGAGAAAAAAAATGATGAACAGTTGTTCAAATTTACGTCAAGTTATTCACTCTTTCAACAGAGAAAGACTTCCTTAAATGGCGATAACTGATCACTTACGTTCGCCTGGAAATCATGACGTCAAACATAGAAATGGCTCTTTGCAATATCAAGTTACTGTCTGTATGCGAGAGAAGACATTATACAGCCAAGCCAAATTATTAAAAAAAATTAAAATTATTTAAATAATTTTTAAAAAAATTTTAAAATTATTTAAATAATAACAATTGTCACTTTTTAAAATTACTTTAAACTACATAAAATAGATTTAAAATACATAAACAATAAATAATTTTAATTTTTAATTTTAATAATAAATTATTATTAAAAAAGTAATAATTTTAATGACACAAAGCATACATTACCACATGCATACTTAAATTTTACTAATAAAGTCTGTTAATTTTGTCTGAGTTTCTTTTTGAAAAAGTGTATTCGTTCATAGTACGTCTCGCATCTTTGCAATGCACCAAAAACCCCTTCGGGTGTATTTTCTTCAAATTGTAATCCGCGGCGGATTGTTTCAAATGATTTTAGCATTTCATCATACGAAGGTTTTTTGATTTCTGCATCATGATCATTACCATTTTCATCATCTTCATCTTCATCGCAATTCATTGCTGTATTGTTTTTATTTTTCACACTGTCCTAAATATCCGATTCAGTTAGTGTTTCCGAGGTCTCAACTTCAAAATCAAGTGAAAGATAATCATCAATCAGCACATCATCGTTAATTTCTGCTTTTTCCCTCAGCTGTATCCACATTTCTTTCATTTCCTCTAAGGGAATATTAATAATAAAAACATTTCAAGGAGAAAAATAAAAATAGATACCTCGAGAAAGTTCGTTAAATAGAAAATGCACTTCGCTATTTGGAGGTTATTTTACGAAGAAATTAGCAAAATGTTCTTGGTTCCAAACAAAAGTTCGCAAAATAGAGGTTCATTAAATAGAGGTCCGACTGTATTTTTTTAAAAAAAGCACCTTTGACATTTCTCATAAGTAAGTCTCTCTTCTTTTCTAAATCCAACGTTTCTATTAATTTATAATCGGACAAATGTAATGAATCCATCAATAAAAAGAAAGTTTAAAGTGGATGTGAATAATAAAAAAAAAAAAAACCACAGGCAAATCAAATTGCACAAAAGTAAGATTTTGCACTCTGAGCCATCCTCGACGGAAGTATGGAACAGCTGTTTCTGACTTTTAGGGTCATCAGCCAGATTTACCCTCTTTATTTTTATTGAATTACTTGTTTTTTGAGGGTTGTTTCCTTCCCACATTAAATCTCTTTGAACCTTGCAGTTATCAGGACAAGGGATTTAAAATCTGTATAAATTCAAAGTTTACTTTTTATTGTTGCATTTTTTTTGGTTGGGGAACCACTTTCGGGTGCGGAGGTTTTCAAACTGTTCTACAATTTCGAATTCCAACGAGCAACGAAAACCGAAAGATACTCTACAGGCGTCAAGCAGCGCCACATGCCCCCTGGTGGTAACTATGTGAACTAAGAACTTTTTTTTTCATGATTGCACTCCCCATGATCCAGAAGTCTATAATACAAAGTTTGAGATCGATGCGCCTAATATTTATCAACTTATGGTGCTTCCAATACTTCACGTTATTTCTCGGCTACCTAGTATTTGTTTTAGAGAAGCTTATAATCAACGAATATCATCAACAAAATAAATAAAATAAATACAAAAATTAAGTAGAAATCTTCTTAATAAATATAATGGGTGAGACCAAGTGTCTACTAAGTGACATCTTAGAACAGCTGTTTCACTCTCTTTGGGGATCTCATTTAAATGCGCGTTTTTATTTTTCAATACGCTAAAAAAATTTATGGAGGTCGCCGAACTTCTGGCACAGAATTTAATCACCAATATTTTTTTAGGGAGTTTTTTATTGTTTATTTAAACTTTAGAGGCTTCACTGCGATTCCGACGATAGAAACCTTCTTATTTGATCTTTCTAGATAATTATCCGTTTCCCCAATGAAAGACCTTTCTTGACGTAATCCGCTTATGGATTGATGCTTCCAAGATCTAATAGCGACATCTATCACTAAAATTCTTAACCATATCTTATAAACATGACGAAAACATTCTGGTTTTTGTATTTTATACAGTTACGAATATATTTTTATATTATTATGAAAAACGTTCCAAATTATACTCCTGTCTTGGTTGTATAGTGTCTTCCCTGTTGCAAAGACGCCATTTCTACGTTTGACGTCATGATTTCCAGGCGAACGTAAGCGATCACATTTCGCCATATAAGGAGGCCTTAAGAGAATAAATACTAGGAAAAAAATATTTTTTCTTAATCGTTCTTTCAATCTGATACGATTAATCTTTAATAATTTGTTTTTATTTTTCAGAGTATCTTTGAATTTTACGACACAGATTCATTACGATGTCTGGAAGTTCATCACCTCAAATCCGCTTTTGCTTCAGCAGGTAAAAGTTATTCTTGATGCTTTTATTTAATACAAAAATGCCTCATTCACTTTTATTTATTTTTTATTAATGAGCATGGCTTAAGATCCTGACTCTAGCAAATTCAGGCGACTTTA
>JAFIDM010075698.1:24473-42242 GCA_023159025.1 Thereuonema tuberculata | reverse complement strand
TTTTAGATATAGTGATATATTTTAGATATAGTGATTCATTTGTTTCACTTGCATACCTAAATTAATCGAGTTCTTCTTGCATATCGAGATGCTCACTGTTTATTTTTCTCGGAATGAATTTTAAATCAAAATTCCTTTCCTACTTTACACTGCACAGCATTCGGAAGTTTACTATCAATGGCGGAAGGTACATTCGAATCTGGACGGACGATATCCGTACACTGCAAATTGTTGACTCTGAAACGTTTTTATTGAAAATACGCATTAGTCAGAAATTCGGGAGATTCTTTTAGGTCCTTGATTTCCACAAATAAGCTAAGCAGCACTCTGACTGAAACTTGACGAAATGTCTTAGGCCTGCCAAGGTAAGTGGAAACGATACTTTTTGCCTCAAGTCCTTCGTTCTGTCACCGTCAACGAACGATCTAACTGGAAGATGGTACTCTTGTCTTGTACCATCTTACTGTACACAGCAAAATCCATGTCTATATAGTGATGTCTGGGGACCTGTAGAGTGACCTTGCATGGAGGAGCGAAATATTTTATCTCATTCACTGATGATTATTCAAGAAGCAGTGTATTGTTGCCAATGAAATCCAAAGACAAAGCCTTTGAGAAATTCAAACAGGTTATGGCTACATCTGAACCCGAGACCGGGAAGAAGATTCATCGCCTGAGAACTGACAATGGGATAAAATACTGTGCGAGTTATTTCTCAGAAGAACTCTCCAGACTTTGCATTAAGGAAGACAGGACAAACAGGTACACCCCGCAAATGATGGTATTGTGAAACGCCTAAGTAGAAGTATAATTGACATGATTCAGACTCTTCTAATATCAGCACATCTTTCGGCAGAATGGTGGATCAAAATAATGCAAGCGGCCGTGTATATCAAGAATCGCATAATACATACCGGCATTAATGATGAGATCCCGAACACAATCTACTACGGACATCAGCCAATTGTAAAACATTTACGCAGAATAGGTTCGTTATGCTTCGTACGCGATGATAGGCATAGTCGTACAAAACTCCAGCCCAAGTCAAAACTCGGAGTATTGGTGAGATATGCATTCGAGACACGTGGTTATCGGGGATGATGCCTCAACGATGGAAGATCCTTGATCAGAAAGACTCAAAGTGTGCGCTTAATTCACCATAAGGATGTGAAGATATTTCCTGTGATAATAAGGTATTTTGTAACACTGTCAGGTGTTAAAGTTCAAATCCTGGACATGCAATCTCTTCCTGGAGAAATAGCACAGATCATTTGCAATTTCTTGATAAATGCATTAAACGACATGGTCTGACAGAAAAGGTCGTTGGCTTCTGCGCAGACGACTCGAACGAATTTTGGGGGACTAAAAAAAAGAGGACGAAACAACGTGTTTGCGATATTGCAAGATGACCTCGGGAAGAAACTGTTAGGTATTGGTTGCGCTGCCCTATCGTCCATAATGCGATACAAACTGCAGGAGATTGCTTGCCAACTGACGTGGAAGCAGTTATTATGAAAATTTATTATTACTTTTATATCTACACTGTTCGTGTAGAGTCATTCAAAGACTTTTGCGATTTTGCCTGAGTCGAATACCAGCGCATTTCAGGATATGGGAAAGCTAGATGGTTGTCACTAATGCCTGCAGTAGAGAGAGTTTTCAAATGGTTTCCTGCACTGACATCTTATTTTTTGTTGGAAGAGAAGTGTCCTACATAATATCGCTGCAGTGTTTCATGCGACAATTCTGCGCATAGAGGCACAGACTGTAACAGCATCGGAAGTATCTTCCGCACTGGATGATTTAATATATAAATGCACTGAAAGAAGTGCAAACACCTTTTTGCCCAATGAAGTACGTGTGCGGATTACCCAATTAGAAGAGGAAGGAATGGTGAGAAACAACGACATTACAAGAACCGTTGTAAATTTTTACGACAATTGTGCTGAATATCTGAAACAGAAGGTCGAGCAATTCGAAGATCTGAATGCATTCAATTGGGTTGCGTTAAAAGAGACGACGTCATGGGAAAAAGTACAACAGTCTGCAACTTTTTGTACGAAAGATTCCGAATGTTGATATCGATGATAACGAGTTATTTGACGAAGTTAGCTACGTTAGCCGACTTGCTTCACCAGAAAACATTGCAGAGTGGAATTGTCAAAAGACTAGTGTCGACGGCCGATGGGTTGAAATCTTCCGTAATTTCAAGGATAAAAATGTGCCATGTGCGCAAATCCAGAAAATTGTAGAGTTTGTATTGTGTCCCCCAGGAACAAACACCGTCACTGAAAGAGTCTATGAATATCATATGGACAAGTGAAAAAACACAATTAAAAGTGGAAACACTACTAGCAATGCTAATGGTGAAGTGCAATTTTGATTTTCACGACAGTTCCTGTAATTCATGTGATAAAGTGTATGAAACGCTTCTACAAGAACCAAAACTTCTCAGAAGCATTCATTCATCAATGAAATACGTGTACAGACCACCTACACAGGATGATCCTTCTAGATCAGCAGCTGATCAGGAGGGCCCATCGTCTGTGTCGAATTAAAACATCAGGCGCCCTGGGCTGGATGAACACATTCAAGAAATAAGGTAAGAAAGAAGTTATAAATAGTTATAAATGCTATTTTCTCGTCCCCTCCCCCCCTCCGAAGATAAAGCCCCCCCCCCCCCCCCGTCCCGCTTTGCCCCCCCCCCCCCGGAAAATCTGGTCACCTTAGCTATCTCCAATCGCAGTTAGCCAGATGAGGGTTAGTATGTATAGTAAAAGATCGTGCAAAACCATTTTTAAATAAGCTTACCTACAAATCTCATTCTACCTTTCACTAGTTAACTGAAAAACTAAAATTCATATCTTAAAAGTAGTGCCAAGGCAGCCATCTTGTCGAAAGCCTGTGTGCCGTGATCTCCGGTTTCACCGAAACATGTTTTGGAATTAATAAAACATGATTCTAATAAAAGTCTGTCTTGTTCATTTTTACATTTCTAAATTATTTTAACAATAGGGTCCGGATTGTGCGAATTAGGGATTGCATGGAAAGCCCAATCAGAAATTAGAGGTTTTCTATTTTTAAATGTACGGATGTGTTTAGCCAAACGTTCCTTGATGGTTCTGGAAGTACATCCGTAATATATTTCATTGCAGTCTCTACATTCTAAAGAAGAGATGACTCCCATGGGCACTAGTATATCATTTTGGCTTTCGAATTGTTTGATTTTAAATAGTCTATCATCTTTGTAGGGAATGATTCTCACATTGTTGTTAAAACATAGATTTTTAACTTCTTTATTAATTTTTACTCCTATAGGTATTCTAATATTATTTCTATAATCAGTTTTTTCCTTGGTACTGTATCGCCTTTTTCCTATCTTTTACGTTTAAAAAATGTTTAGATTATTTTGTTTAACAATTCACTTGGGTATTCGTTCTATTCCAATTTTGTTTTCATTTGTTCAATTAATCGGTTCCATTTTTTAGGGTCCTCTGTAGAAGTCGTGATTCTTTTTAGGTTATTAATCACGATAGCCTTTTCCACATGTGTGTTAACATTAGAAAAGAAATTCATCGTATGTTTACTTTTCAGAGGTTTTTCATAGTATACATATTCGATGTTGTTATTTCCACTCATTAGGGTCACGTCTAAGTGGTTTAACTTATGATTCTCTTCTTTTTCGTATGTGAATTGTAGGTGTTTGTCTATTGAGTTGAAGTGGTTGAAGAAACCTGTGAATTGACGTTCCGTTCCTCGACAAAAAATTAAGATGTCATCTACATAAAGAAAATATTTAAATTCAGTTCCTTTCCATTTACATAATAATATGGTCTCCAAATTATTAATGTAAATATTACAGATGGAGCCTGAAATTGCACTACCCATGGGAAATCCTATGGTTTGTTTATATAATTTATCTTCAAATTTGAAATGACTATTTTCACATCTAATATTTAGTAGATTTATGAAGTTGTTCAGATCCATGTTGAAATATTAATATTTTCAGTAATTTTTGTTTCATCAAATTCAAAGCTTCGTTTATAGGTACTTATAAACTCATATCGATCTATACGAAAGTATCTGTCCTACAATGTTTCATTGAACACAAAAGCTAAGAATAATATTTTGTTTTGTAATTATATTTCTTTTGTTTTGTAAATCTGAATCTGTGAGTGCAATGGATGAGGGATGATAGGGATGTGTGGTTGTGTCCATGAATTTCCTAACTAAGCGTGTTGCGTTGAGTACCACCTCATTCTGGAATTAGGTTTAAGTGTTTTTCTGAAGTCCTAGTGTGCTGAGGCTGTGGTGCAGTGTGTGAGGCACCAGACCAGTGGCGGACAGGATGATGGGTACAACACGTACTCGGTCCTGCCTCCACTGCTTCTGGAGCTCGTGTATTAGGTCGGTGTATTTACTGATCTTGTCTGCATGAGTTTTCTGTATATTCTTGCTGATAGACACTGCAATATCAATGAGATAGGTGGCCTTATCAATAAGTGTAATGTCTGGTCTGTTGTGATGTATCGTTTTGCCTGTGTGAATGAGGCAGTTCAAGTACAGCTGATATGTGGGTGACTAACAAGCTCCGTGGTGTGTACTTGTAGTATGGGACTGTGTTCTTAATAAGTGAATGTTTACGTGCTAGCTCTTGATCGACCTGTTTGTGTTGATGAATGTAATCTGTTAATGCCATCCATGTAGAGTAAGTGTGCGATTTTGTAAGATGTCAGACAGCCTGAAGTAAGCCTATAGCCGTGTTTTGTGTTGTGTAGCATCTGGGTTCAATGGATTCAAGACGACGCAGAACCAAAGAGGACTCAAGGAGTCTCCATGGAAAATACATCTCCTTATTGGAATGGATAGGGAAGTGATGGAGGTTCGCAAGTGTAGTGTTGTGTTTCATCAACTCTTCATCGTGGCATCCAAAAATGCCGTGACCTTGGGGTGTATTCCGTTGAGATTAAGAGTTTGTAAGAGCCAAGTCAAGTGTCTTCTGGTAGTCGATGTACGAGATGTGGTTAAGTCCTATTATTGGTGCGCGTCTGTCATAGGATTACAGTGTCAATAAGAAACTGCTTCTTACAATCCTGAGAATTCCTGCGACAGCTCTTATATTGTTCATAAAGAATGTTGTATCTCGATATGTGTGTAGATTTTCTGTAAGACAGAAGGTGAGGAGTTTGTAAAGTGTGTGGAGGCAAATAATTAAAATGGTAATTTACAGGGTGCGGTGTTTTAGTGTTCTTGCTCTGTAGGTATGTGACACCCTGCGTGAGAAAAAGTCTCACGCAGTGAGTTAGTCTCTCATAGGACGGGAACCTCTTGATCCAGAAGTTCTGGATGCCGTCTGCATGCTTTAGTGCTCTATGTATGTCTGCGAGACTAATATCATAGAAGGACATGTGGGCCAGGTATTGAGAGAGTTTTTGTTCCTCTGTTATCCACGGTGCTTTGTTATTGTGCGGGATAGGGTTAGATCTTTTGCCAGTGCACTAAGTATTTGTCCAGCGTGTTGAGATGTTCCAAAACCTTGGTATGATGGCTTGAGTATGAAGGACGTGTATTTATGCATTTGAAAATTTTTCTATTGCAATTCCTTCCTTCCTAATCCCTTCGAACGGGGGCCTCTGCCTAACCCCCGAATATGGTGACTTTATCCTGCTCCACATCCAATGCCACATTTTTGTTGCTTCTACAAGAACTCATCATAAATGGTAGGATTCTTTAGCCTATCTATTATTATTATCCCAGAAAAATGTTAATAAATAAAGCATACATTACCACATGCGTACTTCGATTTTACTAATAAAGTCTTAATTTTGTCTGAGGGTTTTTTTTTTTTTTTTTTTTGAAAAAGTGTCGCTCAGAGTATATGTCTCGCATTTTTGCAATGCACCAAAAACCCCTTCAGTATTTTCTTCCAATTGGAATTCATTTTGGATTGTTTCAAATGATTTTAGTATTTCATCACACGAATGTTTCTTTATTTCTGCATCGTGATCATTTCCATTTTCATCATCTTCATCTTCATCTCAATTGATAGCTGTATTGTTTTTATTTTTCACACTGTCCAAAATTTCCTATTCAGTTAGTGTTTCTGAGGTCTCGACTTCAAAATCAAGTGAAAGATAATCATCAATCATCGTTAATTTCTTCTTTTTCCCTCAGCTGTAACCACATTTCTTTCATTTCCTCTAAGGGAATATTGATAATAAAAACATTTCAAAAAGGAAAAACAAATAGATAACATGAAAAAGTTCGTTAAATAGAAAATGCATTTCGCTATTTGGAGGTTATTTTATGAAGAAATTAGCAAAATGTTCTTGGCTCCAAAGAAAAGTTCGCAAAATAGAGGTTCGTTAAATAGAGGTCCGACTGTATTATTTATATAAGGAGATTAAAAAAAAAAATAGTCCTTTATCCATTATAACAATATATAAGGCACAAACAAAGATATGATGTAAATATAAATAAAGATGAAATATCTCAATATTTTTCAATTAAAAATTTCAAGAGCTAAAGAGAAAAAAAATGAACAGGAAGTGAAAGAAGTTATTTGTTTTTAAGAAAACAAGTTAAGATGAATTATGAGAGAACTCGAATCAGAAATTACAGCATTTTTCTGTACATTACTTGCATTTCAAGTGTCTTCTTTTTATTCATAATAAAATCGCATAGAAATATAAACAGAAATTCCAGATAATTGCAGTTTCTTTTTTTTATTCATTATTAGATAATATTGAGATATACATTGGTTAAATTTTTAAGGTATTAATAAATAAAACTTTATTTGTTTATTACAATTATGTAAGCTTCCTTTGGAATTTCTTTCTTTGGTAAAGGTATTTTGCAATTAGAAATAAAAATTATCTAGAATAATAATAGTAAGAATAATAGTTTTTCTTTGATCTTTGAATGCAAAAGTTTTGAAATATGTCTGTGCCATTGAAAAAATTATTGTTTTTACTTATTTTGATAAGCTATTGCTTTCTTGAAAAGAAAAAAAATCGTTAAAATATTATTATATGTTTATAAATAAATGCATATAATTTAGTTATTAATGATATTTGAGAAATAAAGGTGAAATTGGACTGAGAAGTTTCTTGTTTTTAACTAAGTTTCTATGGACAGAAATTGAGAATGACTCTGGAGACTGGTGGCTCCCTCTTTACACAAACATCCAAAACTGTGTTTAGATCCTGTTCACCCAATTCAAGGTCAGCTCGCATAAGCAAAGGACAAGCAGACTTCAGCGACATCTTGGAACATCAAGTGCCGCTGAAACCCGCAGACGCGAACCACAGCAGGCTTCAAAGATGAAGAGCAATGGACACCAGTGCATTGAGAGGCAAGCCAATCACATTGTCCTATGAGAGTTCCAGGAACAATCGTCTTCAGACAGCCATTCACAAAACACTGGTGTTGCTCAAACGAAGAATCGGCATCCATTTTCTCTCTCGATTCAGATTTTCATTTTTTCTTTCTGAGTGAAGATTAAAGTTTCTTTATCGGAGTATAGATATTTAGTAAAAGTGTAAGAAAAGATAAAAATGGCTTTAAGAGGTTTCTAAATTAAATTAAAGAAAGAAAACCAAATCGAAGAGACAGTCTGTTCCTTTCTTGCTGAATTCATGGCAAAATCTTTTGACCTATCTACGATTTCAAAAATAAGTAGCGAAAGTAAATTCTAATTCTATGCTGCATTTATTCTTTGTTTTGATTTGTAATTAACTATTTATTTTGGACTATAATGTTCTATTGCAATTAAAAAACGTTTTACTGGTAATACATTTGCTTGGTCCGTGTCGCCATTCTCAAAATATGCTCGCTAGAACATACAAGTTGTGGCTCTGGCAATGCTCGTCCAGTTTGAAGACTATCACACAGACTCAGCCAACCCTCTTTCCTTTTACTCCAGCCATCACTAGAAATATAAATAGTTTTCAAATAATCACTCATCATTGCTGAGAAGATCCATTTTACTCACAACTTTGACACAAAAACTGATGAATTGTGAGAAAGTTTCCTTTCCTTTTAGCGAGTTGACGTTTGTTCATATAGGCGGGTGTTCGCCATTGTCCATAGATATCAAAGTCCTTTCCGCAGCGCTGATATTAAAATACGCCGACATACCGCAACATACAAATGCACAACTGCAGACTCCAATGGACTTTTGCATCTTCAGTGTTAGTTTGCGACATCAAATTCCGCAGACTCAAACCACAGTAGCTTTCCAAGTTCAAACAAAGAAACTGAAAGCAAATCAGTGAAGTTGTTAGTTCCTTTCTAGCCGAAACATTTAAATGGCTATTCATCTGTATGTGATCGAATGTGATTAATTAAATGAGTTTTTTGAGTATAGCTTTTATCAAACTTCACATTTAAATGGTTTCTCACCTGTATGTGATCTCATGTGAGAAGCTAAATTGCTTGATTGTGAAAAGCTTTTCTCACAAACTTCACATTTAAATGGCTTCTCACCTGTATGTGATCTAATGTGTTGAGTTAAATGGTGTGATAGAGAAAAAGATTTTCCACAAAAGTCACATTTAAATGGCTTCTCATCTGAATGTGATCTAAGATGGGTTTTTAAATTTGGTTTAATAGAAAAGCTTTTCTCGCAGAAGTCGCATTTGAATGGTTTCTCACCTGTATGAGATGTAAGGTGCCTTTTTAAACTTGATTTTACAAAAAAGCTTCTCTCACATGCTTCACATTTAAAGGGTTTCTCACCTGTATGACATTTAAGGTGGCTTTTTAAACTTGATTTTACAGAAAAGTTTTTGTCACACACTTCACATTTAAATGGCTTCTCACCTGCATGTGATCTCATGTGAACAGTTAAATTGCCTATTTGTGTAAAGGTTTTCTCACAAACTTCACATTGAAATGGTTTCTCACCTGTATGTAATCTAAGATGTTCAGTTAAATGGTTTGATCGAGAAAAAGATTTTCCACAAAAGTCACATTGAAATGGCTTCTGACATGTATGAGATCTCATGTGAACAGTTAAGTTACCCATTTGTGAAAAGCTTTTCTCACAAACTTCACATTTATATGACTTTGTAATAGTTTTGGACGACATTTCAATAGTTCAGGTAATTGATGGTTTCCAATCGGTTCATTAATTTCTGCACTGTATTATTTCAAAGTCACAAACAACTCTTTAGACTAAATAAGATATAATTAACTTAAAGAGTTGAAGAAAATACACAACACAAAAGTCTTGAAACAATAAAAAACTGTTTTTACGATGTTACATCAAAAGGAAGTTTCTTCTTCTTGATACTAAAGAGTTTGATTTTAAATAACCAGTCAATTTAAATTAGGGAAAAAAAGCGATACAGTGGAACAGACTGAAATGTATGAAGAGTATATCTTTGTCATAGATAGAACGTGGAGGTAATAGCTATGGCAACACAAAAATCTGAAACCCCTCTTCCGCACTCTTAAAGAATCTCTGAAATGAACCTTTAAAACTGCCGATTCTTAATGTTAATCAACATTTAAATAAATGTTGGCCTTTAAATCTATCTGTAAACACCCAAAATCCTTCTGATTCATAGACCTATCTGTAATTTCGGTTACACTTCAGCAATACTGGCAAAACGACAATAGCGTTCCTTGTGGCCTTTCAATTAATTATATTAAAACGCTACATCAAGAGGAAGTCAAAAAAAAAATACAGTAGAACCTCATTATAACGGACGTCCCTTATAACGGACAGTTTTAAGAAAAAATGGTAGCCTACAATTAAGGTGAGCGAAGTGAAAGACCATTTAAATTTTGTTTTTCAATATGTTGAACAATCGGCAAATGAAAATGTGTTTGCATATTATGAAAACTTACGGCACCTCCGTAAGTTATTAACTGAAGAAATAAGCAGCAAACAAACCCAGCAGAAAATAAATTATTTTTTCAAACCAATGAATGTAAGCAATCAACATGAACCAGGACCTTGTTGTGTACACGTACACATCTTTTTCAATTCAACCTACTATGTTGAAGGCTGTTTTTTATTTGATATATAATAAACACTTTTTATAGCTAATTATTGTACTTCTAGTGTTGTAAACCTTGCTGCATTACACCCCTATAAGAATTATTTGTAATAAATCGGACTTTCATTAAAACTGACAACCTTCAGCCCCTATTAGTCCATTATAATGAGGTTCTAATGTAATAATAATAGATGGATGACCAAAGGATGTTTATAGAGGGAGCCACCCGTTTCCGTTGTCATCTGTAATTTCTGTCCTTAGAAACCTGTGTTAAAAAGAACTAACTTCTTGGCCCAGTTTTAAATTTATTTCTTAAATATCTACAATAAATAAATTATATTTCTCTTAGTTATAAATATGCTATCAATTTTTATGATTTTTCTTTTCTTTTGTGAACCGCAATTTCGCCGACCGAGATTTAATTCGAAAACTAAATTAAACTAATCAATGGAAGGCAAAATCAAAGTAGCAACGCTAATCTGGTTCAAACATTTTAAAGAAATAAAAATAAAGCTAGAAACTGAGATCTAAACTCGAGAACACTCATGGGCTCATAATTGGAGTATGAAAATAAGACGAACAAATTCAATATACATAAAATAAAACACTTTAATATATTTGAAAGCAGAAAATAAATATTTACAAAATTTCTAAAAGGAAGAATACTATAAATAAGTAGTTAAAATTTACAGCTTTGAAATTAATTAAACAAAATCTTAGTTTTCAGAAGAAAGAAAATTTCCCTAATTAATTATCGTCAAAAGAAATTTAAAAGGTCATGTTATTCTAATAAAAAAAAACAACTTAATAGCAAAATTTAAATTACTTAAATTACCAAAAAAATCAGTGAGTTTACTCTCCTTTCTCTCTAAAGCTTAAGTAAAAACTTAGTTCCAATTCAATTACTGTTATACTTACAAAAACGGCATTATTCGGGATTTCTAACTTGTTGCTGTCTGGTGGACGACACTAATATGCATCTATTCAGTGAATTAAAGGCAATAAAAAAAAACCAAAATGCTCCCGTGTAGTGGGACATGAAATTGCCAAAAATTAACCGCTAAGAAATTCAACAGAATCAGATACAATCAGTCCGTACACTTCAGCATAATTTACCTGAGATGCATTCTATCTCACAACCTTATATAAAATAGCAGTCTTCATACATGACGTTGTTTAGTGCGTGTCCAAAGGGAGAGAGATAGCTGCCAGTCCGAGTGCCTTCTGAAAAAGAGGCCGGGTGTCTTCCGAGAGAGAGACAAACTGATTTTCTCCGAGTTTAAATACCCGTAAGTTAAACATAGAACCCAAACTATTTCACTACATCACAAGGATTAAACCTATCCTTTTCCCAGAATTAGAATACCATTTCACCTGAGTGGAAATTTGGAAATATACCCGGAAGTGGAGGATTAGCACTTCCGGGTATATTTCCAAATTATCGATGGCCAGTCGTAATCAGATTAGACTTCGCTACATTCCTAAAGTTACATTTTGAAAGTAATACTGTTTTTAAAACAAACTAAAAAAATAATAATATTAAATTAACCACATGTTAGGTCTAATTTACAATTACACTCACAATTAATTATTATTCTTGTCCAATACATTTCCATATTATTAAATTATATAATCCAATTAAAAAAATATATACACAATATTTACAAATTCCACACTTTTAAAATAGATGAATGCACGAAATTTGGTTGTAGAGGGAGCGTTCCGAGTCGGGAGTCACATGTAATTTCTGTCTTTAGAAGCCTTTTTAAAAACAACAACTTCTCAGTTCAATTTAACCTTTATTTCTTAAATTTCATTAATAATAAATTATATGCTTTTATTCTAAGAATATGCTAGGGGATTGTAAATGAAACAGAACCAGTGGAATTAAGTCTAATTTTCTTTGTTTTGGAACGAAAGGATTCCTAAATATATAGTAAGAAGAAAAACGATGGAAAACTCAAGGTTTTTTATGTAGTTTTTCAGAAAATTCGAGATTTCATTCGAACTCTTTGAGAAGCTCTTGTTTCAAGAATGGCTTCTTTGAACTGTTTTTAAGATGTCGGATGAGGTGGGGAAATTGAGGGTCATTTCGAAATGAAACCCTGCCTGAAAACGATATTTTAAAAGACGACATTCCGAAATTAAAATTCAAAGGGAAAATTTAAAAATAAAATAAGAAAATGGAAATCATCTATTTAATTAAATAGGTATGACTTGAGATTCTTTGTGGTTTGTATTTAACACAAACAAAATAATAAATAAATACGTAAATAAATAAAGGCTTTGGCCCTAAATGATCCGTAGTAAGATGTACGAACGTCCATCACCAACAATCTCGTATTCTTCCTATGATATTGAAAAACCTACTTTTCCCATGAAAATATTAATATTTAATGTAAAGAAAAAATGAATAACACACACACACACAGAGATAACAACAACATTTCTCCATAATTTAATTTGCGGATTTGAATTGAAATGTTCAATTATAACTTGAATATTATTTTGTCCAAGTAAGGATCGCCTATTGTACATAAATAAAGTTCTGAAATTTAAGAAAACTTAATAATAAAGAAGGTTATTCGTGCATTAATGTAATATGAAAGTTCTGGCTGATGAGTCCTAATAAGGACGAAACAGCTGTCCCAGATTGCTATTGATAATGGCTCAATGCGTTAAAAGCAAACAATTCTAACGAATTTGTGCATTTTATAGATTTTTCTTCTCTTTTCAGATTTAAAGAAACAATCTGCTGATCTTGATTATTCTGTTAATGTTATGAAAGAAAATTTAAAGACAGCCTTGAGTAGGCGTGAAAAAATACAGGTTTTAACTATCGCTCCAAAGTCTTGGTCTCGCCGGAAAATAGCGGAGGAATTTATTGTATCAGAATATTTGGTGCAAAAAGGTAGAGCTCTGTCGAATGAAAAAGGCATTTTGGCGATCCCAGAACCTAAAAAAGGCAGAACGGTCCCTGAAGAGACAATAAATATTGTAAAAGAGTTTTATCAGGATGATGAATTTTCTTAGATGATGCCAGGTGCTAAAGACTGCGTTAGCATTGAAAAAAAGACTTCTTTTTTGCAACCTAGATGAACTATTTGTTGCTTTTAAGAATAAGTATCCACAGCTGAAACTAGGATTTTCTAAATTTTGCTCTCTGGGACCAAAATGGTGTGTGCTGGCTGGTTCACCAGGCACTCATTGTGTGCGTGTGTGTGCTTATATCACTAAAATGTGGTGCTTTTAGCTAAGGCAGTGAATCAGCGTGATAAAGAATCTGCCCGTAATATAGTGGATAAGTTAGTTTGTAACCGACAGAATAGAGATTGCAGGCTTCAATGCTGTGATAAATGTCCTAAAACATCTGAACCACTGAAGCTTTATTTGGAAGACATCTTAGAAGATTTTGATGATAAAGATGAAATCAAATTTTCGCAGTGGGTAAGTGATGGCCGAATGAAGCTATAGACAATGCTACTTCCTCGTCAAGAATTCATTGAATATACTATTCGGAAAATTGAATCTCTTATCCCTCATTTTATTATAACAAAAGCTCAAAACTCTTACATGAAGCACAGGAAGGATAATTTAGAATCTGAAGAAGTTTTAGTGCTGATGGACTTTGCAGAAAATTACAATTTTGTTCTGCAAAACGAAGTGCAGTCTTATCACTGGAGCCACTTAAGCTGTTCAATACATCCAGTAGTGATTTATCCAAAAAATGAAGATAACACAACAAAAGAAACATCACTGTGTTTCATTTTAGATGATGTACTGAATAAACAAATGCTACAAGAAAAAACTATTGAGTTTATTAAGTTGAACTTTTCACAAGTAGAAAACGTTACTGATGGCTGCAGTGCACAGTATAAAAATTTTAAAACTATGATTAACTTGTGTTGCCATGAAACAGACTTTCAACTAAAAAGCAGTTGGTCATTTCATGCAACTAGTCACGGCAAAACTGTGTGTGATGGCATTGGGGGCAAGTTAAAAGGACCGTAACGAAGAAAAACCTTCAAAGCACTAAAGAAAGTGACCAGATAGTAAATGCAGAACACATTTACAATTTTTGTAAAAACCTGTTTTCAAAAATAAGTTTCTTCTTTTTAAGTGAACAAGACATTGAGATCAATAGCACAGCTCTTGAAAGTCGCTATGAATCTGGCCAAACAATTACAGGAACAAGAAGCTTTCACTTCTTTAAACCTGCTACAAATGAAGAAATCACAGCACAAAAAGTTAGTTCAGACATTGATATTTGTTTGAGGCAAAACATTTTTAAAAATATATGACCAACTGTAGAACCAAATCCCCACTCTTTTGTGGCCTGTGTGTATGAGAGCCACTGGTGGATTGGAAGGGTTCAACATTTTAATGAGGAATATGGTGACTATAATATATTATTTATGCATCCCCATGGACCAGCTCAAAATTTATTTTGGCCTCAAAAAGAAAACCAGTGTCCTGTTCCACGAGCTCATCTACTGTGCATCATAAACCCTTCAGAATTAGCCTCACAATTGGGCAGGTAATATATGATTGATTCCAACTCGAGGAAGGAAATAATCAAGAATTGGAACAACTTCAAAATTTCATTTGAGAAAGACTTTTAATAACCTACACTACTAAGAGACAAATTTGTAGGGTAAAAATTGGAAACTTTGTTAACCTGTAGGGTAAGTAAAAATAACTTAAAGTCCTAAGGTTATCTTATACATTACAATATGTACACGCTAATCTAGCCCCAATTGCAGACAGACTTTCAAAAAAATTGTTAAAAAATTTTATAAATTTTTAATTTTGTAAAACTCTTTATTGAAACTATGCTCCATATTGTATTTTTCTTTTCAAAAGTAAAAATTTAAATTTCAAACGTCTCAAACTTGTTTTACAGCTGATTTTGTTTAATCCAGACTTTCTAGGAAAAATCTAGTCCTACTAACCATAGACTGGCAAGACCATAGGCTTATTTATGTTCACTTTTACCCCTGTATTGTTCCATCTATAGGCTAAGTAAACCATAATTTACTCCCAACATTGGTGGGTTAATAATTCCTAGCGTAAAAACTATTTGTTGCTTTACATTGCTGTAAAACTATCAAAACTCAAAACTCCAACAATCTTATGCCACCATTTGAAAGATAATTTTATACTCTTTCCAGGGATGTATGGTTGTGGTAGGGTATCTGGAGACAGATTTTAGCTGTAAGTTCTTTTCATTATGCATGTCACAGTTTCGGAAAAATATAATTCTTTAATTTTAGTACATGTCTTCACTAAGATGAAAGGTTTTAATTTCAATGTTGATAGTGTCATCATATTCTGTATGAAATTAGGAACAAATGAATAAAGTTTCAAACCTCTAGCTTTATTAGAGGTTTATTGATTTTATCCAGGAAAACACAAATACAAACAATCTCAAATTGCCTTGAGCTCAAATTGACAAATGTGCCCAAACTGTCCTTAGAAGTTCAAATCGACTAAAACTTTAAAAGGCTATAACTCTGTAACTAATTGTTAGAATTGGATAAAATTTTGTCTTTTTTCTTAACTTAGTGTATAAATTGAACATACAAATTTTCAAAGAAATCTGTGGCAAGTGGGTGTCAGCCTTTGATGACTTGGTATGGAATGGCCCTTGAATGAGATTTAAAATTTCTTGATTATACACTTGAATCATTAATTTATTTTTTTTTTCACAAAATTGAAAATGATGAGTATTTTAATTTGTATGTAATCTGATATGAGTATTTAAACCACCTGATCTGAAAAAGCGTTTTCCACAAAATTCACATTGAAATGGCTTCTCACCTGTATGTATTTTAATGTGAGAAGATAAATGGCTTCTTTGAGAAAAGCTTTTCTCACAAAATTCACATTTGAATGGCTTTTCACCTGTATGTATTTTAATGTGAGAAGATAAATTGCCCAAGAGAGAAAAGCTTTTCTCACAAAACTCACATTTGAATGGCTTCTCACCTGTATGTATTTTAATGTGAGAAGATAAATTGCACGACTGAGAAAAGCTTTTCTCACAAAATTCACATTTGAATGGCTTCTCACCTGTATGTATTTTAATGTGAGAAGATAAATTGCCCGAGTGAAAAAAGCTTTTCTCGCAAAACTCACATTTGAATGGCTTCTCTCCTGTATGTATTTTAATGTGAGAAGATAAATTGCACGATTCAGAAAAGCTTTTCTCACAAAATTCACATTTGAATGGCTTTTCACCTGTATGCGTTTTAATGTGAGAAGATAAACTGCCCGAGTGACAAAAACTTTTCTCACAAAATTCACATTTAAATGGCTTCTCACCTGTATGTATTTTAATGTGAGAAGATAAACTGCTCGAGTGAGAAAAGCTTTTTTCACAAATTTCACATTTGAATGGCTTTTCACCTGTATGTATTTTAATGTGAGAAGATAAATTGCTCGAGTGAGAAAAACTTTTCTCACAAAATTCACATTTGAATGGCTTCTCACCTGTATGTATTTTAATGTGAGAAGATAAATTGCCCAACTGAGAAAAACTTTGTTCACAAAATTCACATTTGAATGGCTTCTCACCTGTATGTGATCGAATATGAAGAGTTAAGCGGCTTGGGTGTGAAAAACATTTCTCACAAAATTCGCATTTATATGATTTTGCAACTGTTTTGGACGACATTTCAATAGTTCACCTAAGTGATGGATTCCAATAATTTCCTTACTGTCTTACTTCAAAGTCACAGACAACTGTGAGTCTAAATAAGATCTGATAAACTTTAAGAATTGAAGAAGGCTTCATTCAAGACAATACAAAACAAAACTATCTGAAGCAATTCAGAACTATATAGTTACGATGTTGCATAAAAAGGAAATAATATCTTCGTTATAATAAAGAGTTCTATTTTAAGTAAAACAGTCAAATTAAATTAGGGAAATAAAAATATATAAGTGTTAAAGAAAAGCACATTGAAGTCTTTGAATAACATCCCATAGACAAAAGTCGGAGGTGGCAGCGATTCCAAAACAAAAAACCTGAAATCCGTCTTCCGCACTTTTATGGAACCTTTGAAATGCACCTTCAAACCTGCAGATTCTTCAATAATAATCAAAATATAAATAAAAATTTATAGTGTTTAAAATGTTAATATCGTTAATCCGTTTCTGTCAACACCAAATACCCCTTTGCATTCGAAGAGAAAATAATGTGTAATGAGTATTTCGACTGCAGCGCTCCACGTGGTCTTTGCATTAATAATTGCAACGCTTCATCAACAGATCGTCTCTAAACGTTTGCGTTATTGGGATGAAGGATATGGCAATGCAATACAAAAATAAGAAATAAATAAATAAAAAAAACAATAAAAAAATAAGAAAGAAATAAAGATACATGAACTGAAATAATTAACTATCTATATTTTTTTTTTTTTTGAGTCTACGCTGTTTCAGTTGCTAAAGTTTAACATGCAGAGATGTATAGACTGTAATAAAGCGAAGAAATACAAGGCAGCACCCGAATAAACAAAAGGTTCTCGCACACTGAGCTATCATGTCGGTAATCTAGGACAGCTGTTTCAGCCTTATTAGGCTTAGCTTTTGAACCACCGGGGTCAAAAGAATTCAAGCAAGGAAATTCAATTGAACCCGATGGTTGCTGAAACAAAGAATTTGAGGCCGTGCGGTGAACGGTTATTTATCATTGTTGCATTGACTTTGCTTGAGGGCCATATCGAGGAGTTGAAATGGTTTTCGCATATTTGTCTCGCAC
>JAFIDM010075698.1:549-19473 GCA_023159025.1 Thereuonema tuberculata | reverse complement strand
TCTCGCACTCTCACCTATCATGTCGAATCTAGGACAGCTGTTTCAGCCTTATTAGGCTTCTTCAGCCAGACGTATCGTTGATGGTAGCTCAGTGTGCGAGACAAATATGCGAAAACCATTTCAACTCCCCGAAATGGCCCTCAAGCAAAGTCAATGCAACAATGATAAATAACCGGTCACCGCACGGCCTCAAATTCTTTGTTTCAGCAACCATCGGGTTCAATTGAATTTCCTTGCTTTAATTCTTTTGTGCCCGCTGGTTCAAAAGTTAATAAGGCTGAAACAGCTGTCCCAGATTACCGATTTGATAGCTCAGTGTGCGAGAACCTTTTGTTTACTCAGATGCTGCCTTATATTTCTTCACTTTATTACAGTATATACTGTATATCTCTGCATGTTAAACTTTAACAACTGAAACAGCGTAGACTCAAAAAAACAAACAAACTATAGATATTGTCTGACAGATGGATGTTGACGATCGTGTTTGCGCGAGAATTACGGAAAACGCGAGATCTGGCCACTAGCCTCTTCAGGAGGTGTCAAGGTATTTAGTATCTCCTGGTGATGGAGGCTTTGGATATATCGGTTGCTTCAGCTAATCTGTCTTGAACTCTTTCTAAAGGAATGAGAGGTCCTCCATTTATTAAATCCCTACGAAAATATTCTTCAACTTGCAATATAAGTTTTTGTGCGCTGCTTCGAATAGCAATGTTTTTCGCCATTTTGTGAGAAGACATGGATAGAGGCTATTCTCGCGTAAACTACGTGAAATCACGAAAATACAGGATCGTCAACATCCATCTGTCAGTAGTTAATTATTTCAGTTCATGTATCTTTATTTCTTTCTTATTCTTATTTTTTTATTGTTTTTTTATTTATATATTTATTATTTTTGTATTGCATTGCCATAGGCCTATCCAACATCCCAATAATGCAAACGTTTAGTGACGATCTGTTGATGAAGCGTTGCAATTATTAATGCAAAGACCACGTGGTGCGCTGCAGTCGAAAAACTCATTACACATTTCTATTCGAAGGCAAAGGGGTATTTGGTGTTGACAGAAACGGTATTAACATCTTAAACACAATAAATTTTTCTTTATATTTTGATTAATATTGAAGAATCTGCAGGTTTGAAGGTGCATTTCAAAGGTTCCATAAAAGTGCGGAAGACGGATTTTAGGTTTTTTGTTTTGGAATCGCTGCCACCTCCGACTTTTGTCTTTGGGAAATCAATGTTATTCAAAGACTTCAATGTGCTTTTCTTTAACACTTATATATTTTTATTTCCCTGATTTAATTTGACTGTTTTACTTAAAATAGAACTCTTTATTATAACGAAGATATTACTTCCTTTTGATGCAACATCGTAACTATATAGTTCTGAATTGCTTCAGATAGTTCTGTTTTGTATTGTCTTGAATGAAGCCTTCTTCAATTCTTAAAGTTTATCATATCTTATTTAGACTCAGGAGTTGTTTGTGACTTTGAAATAAGACAGTAAGGAAATTATTGGAATCCATCACTTAGGTGAACTATTGAAATGTCGTCCAAAACAGTTGCAAAATCATATAAATGCGAATTTTGTGAGAAAAGTTTTTCACACCCAAGCCACTTAACTGTTCATATTCGATCACATACAGGTGAGAAGCCATTCACATGTGAATTTTGTGAAAAAAGTTTTTCTATGTCGGGCAATTTATCTTCTCATATTAAAATACATACAGGTGAGAAGCCATTCAAATGTGAATTTTGTGAGAAACGTTTTTCTCACTCGAGCAATTTATCTTCTCACATTAAAATACATACAGGTGAAAAGCCATTCAAATGTGACATTTGTGAAAAAAGTTTTTCTCACTCGAGCAGTTTATCTTCTCACATTAAAACACATACAGGTGAAAAGCCATTCAAATGTGAATTTTGTGAGAAAAACTTTTCAAAGTCGAGCAATTTATCTTCTCACATTAAAATACATACAGGTGAGAAGCCATTCAAATGTGAATTTTGTGAGAAAAGTTTTACTCACTCGGGCAGTTTATCTTCTCACATTAAAACGCATACAGGTGAAAAGCCATTCAAATGTGAATTTTGTGAGAAAAGCTTTTCTGAATCTTGCAATTTATCTTCTCACATTAAAATACATACAGGTGAGAAGGCATTTCAATGTGAATTTTGTGGAAAACGCTTTTCCAGATCTGGTGCTTTAAACACTCATACCAGATTACATACAAATTAAAATACTCGTCATTTTAAATATTGTGAAAATTTTTTTTAATGATTCAAGTGTTTTATCAAGACTTTAAATCTCATTCAGGGGCCATTCCATACCAAGTCATCCAGGGCTGACACCCACTTGCCTCAGATTTCTTTGAAAATTTGTATGTTCAATGTATACACTAAGTTAAGAAAAAATTCAAAATTTTATCCAATTCTAACAATTAGTTTCAGAGTTATAGCTTTTTAAAGTTTTAGTCGATTTGAACTTCCGAGGACAATTTGGGCACCTAACGAGCTTGTATGTATTTGTGTTTTCCTGGATAAAATCAATGTTTATAAAGCTAGAGGTTTGAAACTTCATTCATTTGTTCTTAATTTCATACAGAATATGATGACACTATCAACATTGAAATTAAAACCTCCCATCTTAGTGAAAACATGTACTAAAATTGAAGAAGTATATTTTTCCGAAACTGTGACATGCATAAAGAAAAGAACTTACAGCTAAATCTCTCTCCAGATACCCTAACACAACCATACATCCTGGAAAGAGTATAAAAGTATCTTTCAAATGGTGGAATAAGATTGTTGGGGTTTTGAGTTTTAAGAGTTTTATAGCAATGTAAAGTAACAAATAGTTTTTACGCTAGGAATTGTTACACCCACCAATGTTGGGAGTAAATTATGATTTTATGGCCTTAAAGTAAAAAGTACAAGATTCTAAAAAGTCTACTTAGCCTATAGATGGAACAATATAGGGGTAAAAGTGAACATAAATAAGCCTATGATCTTGCCAGTCTACAGTTAGTAGGACTAGATTTTTCCTATTCACCAAAAGTCTGGATTAAACAAAATCAGCTGTAAAACAAGTTTGAGACGTTTGAAATTTAAATTTTTACTTTTGAAAAGAAAAATATATTATGGAGCATAGTTTCAATAAAGAGTTTTACAAAATTAAGAATTTATAAAATTTTTTAACAATTTTTTTGAAAGTCTCTGCAGTTGGGTCTAGATTAGCGAGTACCTATTGTAACGTATAAGGTAACCACAGGACTTTAATTTATTTTTACTTACCCTACAGGTTAATAAAGTTTCCATTTTTTACCCTACAAATTTGTCTCTTAGTAGTGTAAGTTATTAAAAGTCTTTCTCAAATGAAGTTTTGAAGTTATTTCAATTCTTAATTATTTCCTTCCTTGAGTTGGAATCAATCATATATAACCTGCCCAATTGTGAGGCTATTTCTGAAGGATTTATGATGCACAGTAGATGAGCTCGTGGAACAGGACACTGGTCTTCTTTTTGAGGCCAAAATAAATTTTGAGCTGGTCCATGGGGATGCATAAATAATATATTATAGTCACCATATTCCTCATTAAAATGTTGAACCCTTCCAATCCACCAGTGGCTCTCATACACACAGGCCACAAAAGAGTGGGGATTTGGTTCTACAGTTGGTCGTATATTTTTAAAAATGTTTTGCCTCAAACAAATATCAATGTCTGAACTAACTCTTTGTGCTGTGATTTCTTCATTTGCAGCAGGTTTAAAGAAGTGAAAGCTTCTTGTTCCTGTAATGGTTTGGCCAGATTCATAGCGACTTTCAAGAGCTTTCCTATTGATCTTAATATCTTGTTCACTTAAAAAGAAGAAACTTTATTTTTAAAAACAGGTTTTTACAAAAATTGTACATGTGTTCTGCATTTACTATCTGATCACTTTCTTTAGTGCTTTGAAGGTTTTTCTTCCTTACGGTCCTTTTAACTTGCCCCCAATGCCATCACACACCGTTTTGCTGTGACTAGTTGTATGAAATGACCAACTGCTTTTTAGTTGAAAGTCTGTTTCATGGCAACACAAGTTCATCATAGTTTTAAAATTTTTATACTGTGCACTGCAGCCATCAGTAACCTTTTCTACTTGTGATAGTTTTTCCATAGTTTTTTCTCGTACTGAATAAACAAATGCTACATCATCTGAAATGAAACACAGTGATGTTTCTTTTGTTGTGTTATCTTCATGTTTTGAATAAATCACTACTGGATGTATTGAACAGCTTAAGTGGCTCCAGTGATAAGACTGCACTTCGTTTTGCAGAACAAAATTGTAATTTTCTGCAAAGTACATCAGCACTAAAACATCTTCAGACGCTAAATTATCCTTCCTGTGCTTCATGTAAGAGTTTTGAGCTTTTGTTATAATAAAATGAGGGATAAGAGATTCAATTTTCCGAATAGTATATTCAATGAATTCTTGACGAGGAAGTAGCATTGTCTATAGCTTCATTCGGCCATCACTTACTCACTGTGAGAATTTGATTTCATCTTCATCATCAAAATCTTCTAAGATGTCTTCCAAATAAAGCTTCAGTGGTTCAGATGTTTTAGGACATTTATCACAGCATTGAAGCCTGCAATCTCTATTCTGTCGGTTACAAACTAACTTATCCACTATATTACGGGCAGATTCTTTATCACGCTGATTCACTGCCTTAGCTAAAAGCACCACATTTTAGTGATATAAGCACACACACGCACACAATGAGTGCCTGGTGAACCAGCCAGCACTCACCATTTTGGTCCCAGAGAGCAAAATTTAGAAAATCCATCGTTTCAGCTGTGGATACTTATTCTTAAAAGCAACAAATAGTTCATCTAGGTTGCATAAAAGAAGTCTTTTTTTCAATACTAACGCAGTCTTTAGCACCTGGCATCATGTAAGAAAATTCATCATCCTGATAAAACTCTTTTACAATATTTATTGTCTCTTCAGGGACCTTTCTGCCTTTTTTAGGTTCTGGCATCGCCAAAATGCCTTTTTCATTCGACAGAGCTCTAGCTTTTTGCACCAAATATTCTGATACATTAAATTCCTCCGCTACTTTCCGGCGAGACCAAGACTTTGGAGCAATTGTTAAAACCTGTATTTTTTCACGCCTACTCAAGTCTGTCTTTAACTTTCTCTTTCATAACATTAACTAAATAATCAAGATCAGCAGATTGTTTCTTTAAATCTGAAAAGAGAAGAAAAATCTATAAAATGCACAAATTCGTTAGAATTGTTTGCTTTTAACGCATTGAGCCATTATCAATAGCAATCTGGGACAGCTGTTTCGTCCTTATTAGGACTCATCAGCCAGGACTTTCATATTACATTGATGCACGTTAAACCTTCTTTATTATTAAGTTTTCTTAAATTTCAGAACTTTATTTATTTACAATAGGCGATCCTTACTTGGACAAAATAATATTCAAGTTATAATTGAACATTTCAATACAAATCCGCAAATTAAATTATGGAGAAATGTTGTTGTTATCTGTGTGCGTGTGTGTTATTCATTTTTTCTTTACAATAAATATTAATATTTTCATGGAAAAAGTAGGTTTTTCAATATCATAGGAAGAATACGAGATTGTTGGTCATGGACGTTCATACATCTTACTATGGATCATTTAGGGCCAAAGCCTTTATTTATTTACGTATTTATTTATTATTTTGTTTGTATTAAATACAAACCACAAAGAATCTCAAGTCATCTCTATAATATTAATAATGTGATTTCCATTTTCTTATTTTATTTTTAAATTTTCCCTTTGAATTTTAATTTCGGAATGTCGTCTTTTAAAATATCGTTTCCAGGCAGGGTTTCATTTCGAAATGACCCTCAATTTCCCCACCTCATCCGACATCTTAAAAACAGTTCAACGGAGCCATTCTTGAAACAAGAGCTTCTCAAAGAGTTCGAATGAAATCTCGAATTTTCTGAAAAACTACATTAAAAACCTTGAGTTTTCCATCGTTTTTCTTCTTAGTATATATTTAGGAATCCTTTCGTTCCAAAACAAATTAAAATAGACTTCATTCCACTGGTTCTGTTTTATTCATAATTCCCAAGCATATTCATAGAATAAAAGCATATAATTTATTATTAATGATATTTAAGAAATAAAGGTTAAATTGAACTTAGAAGTTGTTGTTTTTAAAATATGCTTCTAAAGACAGAAATTACATGTGACTCCCGACTCGGAACGCTCCCTCTACAACCAAATTTCGAGCATTCATCTATTTTAAAAGTGTGGAATTTGTAAATATTGTGAATATATTTTTTAATTGGATTATATAATTTAATAATATGGAAATGTATTGGACAAGAATAATAATTAATTGTGAGTGTAATTGTAAATTAGACCTAACATATGGTTAATTTAATATTATTATTTTTTTAGTTTGTTTTCAATTCAATTCAATTCAATTTATTGCCAATGAAATGTTACAAGAGTTTACATGACATTTTGACAACCCAGTCGTCTTAAATGGGGTCCCGTCAAGAAGACAAGTGGGCGTCTTGAATAGGCAATTAACAAAAAGAATTAACAAAGGGAATATATTATAACACAACAATGAGGAAAAATATTTACAAAAGAGAAAATTACTACAATTTTTGCAAATATTTACATGTTTATTTTTGACAGAGAGAACATATTTAGGTATTTTGGAAACGTGGAATAAAGGAAACAGGAAGAGAGTAGGAATAGAGTGAGGGATTTGGCGGATACAGAAGAGATAAGATAGGAATGAAAGAGGAAGGTGATAGGTGGAAAGGGATTCGGATCGAAATTTCAGCATGACTTCAATAGTAGGTGGAGTATTAGTAAATTAATAAAGTTGAAATGTGTTTTTTAATTTTTTTTTGAATTGGATAAGAAAAGGACATTCACGGATCTCTTTAGGTATTTCATTCCAAAGTTGAGGCGAAGCATAACTAGCAACTTTTCTTTGATAGTTAGACTTAGTTTTCGGAATGGATAGTAACAGGTGGGTAACAGATCTGGTATCATAGTAATGGGTGTGAGGGTTAATGGTTAGTGGGATACAGGGATAGTTTTTTATTAATTACTTTATAGGTGAAGACCGCTAATTGAAGTTTATGGATGTGGGGGAAAGAGATTATATCATATTTAGACCAGAGGGATCGAGTAGAATACTGTCTTGGTTTTTTATCTATGAATCTTAGAAAATATTTCTGAACTTTAAGTAGCATGTTTTCATAAAATTTAGAAGGGTTGCCCCGTACTACAACTCCATAACAAAGATTTGAATGAATGAGTGACCAATATAGATTTAGTAGAATTTGAACTGGGAGAAAGTTTAATTTTCTGATAACGCCAGGTTTCTGGAGACTTTATAAGCAATTTTTTGGGCATGTAAGTTCCAAGAAAGATCATGAGAAAGATAGATTCCTAAATATTTGAAGGAGGAGACCTCTTGTATTGGTGAGTTGTTGTAAGTAATAGAGAAGTTTTATGTGAAAGTGTTTTATTCCGTTGAAAGAGGAACATGTATACTGTTTTGGATGTATTTAGTGTGAGATCATTTGCAGAAAGCCAAGATTTAAGATGGAACATAGAAAGTTGGGCATCTTGTTTCAGATTTTCAATATTTTTGTTGGCAAAAAGAAAAGTTCCGTCGTCTGCATAGAAGATGCAATTGGAGGCAGATGATGTTAAGATAAGATCATTTATAAATAGGTTGAAGAGAAGGGGTGATAGGATGGACCCTTGAGGTAAGCCTTTTGGGGTGGAGTACCAGGAAGAAGAATATCCATTTAGAATAAGCTGATACTGCCGGTCGGAGAGATATGAGGACAGCCAAGATAGGGGAGGACCTTTAACGCCATGATGCTCAAATTTTTTAAGTAGAATTTAAAAAGAGTATTACTTTCAAAATGTAACTTTAGGAATGTAGTGAAGTCTAATCTGATTACGACTGGCCATCGATAAGAGGATTAACACTTCCGGGTATATTTCCAAATTTCCACTTAGGTGAAATGGTATTCTAATTCTGGGAAAAGGGTAGGTTTAAGCCTTGTGACGTAGTGAAATAATTTGGGTTCTTTGTTTAACTTACGGGTATTTAAACTTGGAGAAAATTAGTTTGTCTCTCTCTCGGAAGACACCCGGACTGGCAGCTATCTCTCTCCCTTTGGACACGCACTAAACAACGTCATGTATGAAGACTGCTATTTTATATAAGGTTGTGAGATAGAATGCATCTCAGGTAAATTATGCTAAAGTGTATGCCTTTAATTCACTAAATAGATACATATTAGTGTCGTTCACCAGACAGCAACAAATTGGAAATCCCGAATAATGCCGTTTTTGTAAGTATAAGAGTAATTGAATTGGAATTAAGTTTTTACTTAAGCTTTAGAGAGAAAGGAGAGCAAACTCACTGATTTTTTGGTTAATTTAAATAATTTAAATTTTGTTATTAAGTCTTTTTATTAGAATAACATGACCTTTTAAATTTCTTTTGACGATAATTAAGTAGGGAAATTTTCTTTCTTCTGAAAACTAAGATTTTGTTTAATTAATTTAAAAGCTGTAAATTTTAATCACTTATTTATAGTATTCTTCCTTTTAGGAATTTTGTAAATATTTATTTTCTCATTTCAAATATATTAAAGTGCTTTATTTTATCTATATTGAATTTGTTTGTCTTATTTTCATACTCCAATTATGAGCCCATGAGTGTTCTCGAGTTTAGATCTCAGTTTCTAGCTTTATTTTTACTTCTTTAAATGTTTGAACCAGATTAGCGTTGCTACTTTGATTTTGCCTTCCATTGATTAGTTTAATTTAGTTGACGAATTAAATCTCGGTCGGCGAAATTGCGGTTCACAAAAGAAAAGAAAAGAAAATCATAAAAATTGATAGCATATTTATAACTAAGAGAAATATAATTTATTTATTGTAGATATTTAAGAAATAAATTTAAAACTGGACCGAGAAGTTGGTTCTTTTTAATACAGGTTTCTAAGGACAGAAATTACAGATGACAACGGAAACGGGTGGCTCCCTCTATGAACATCCTTTGGTCATCCATCTAATATTATTACAGTAGAACCTCAGTATAACGGACTAATAGGGGCTGAAGGTTGTCCGTTTTAATGAAAGTCCGGTTTATTACAAATAATTCTTATAAGGGTGTAATGCAGCAAGGTTTACAACACTAGAAGTACAATAATTAGCTATAAAAAGTGTTTATTATATATCAAATAAAAAACAGCCTTCAACATAGTAGGTTGAATTGAAAAAGATGTGTACGTGTACACAACAAGGTCCTGGTTCATGTTGATTGCTTACATTCATTGGTTTGAAAAAATAATTTATTTTCTGCTGGGTTTGTTTCCTGCTTATTTCTTCAGTTAATAACTTACGGAGGTGCCGTAAGTTTTCATAATATGCAAACACATTTTCATTTGCCGATTGTTCAACATATTGAAAAACAAAATTTAAATGGTCTTTCACTTCGCTTACCTTAATTGTAGGCTACCATTTTTTCTTAAAACTGTCCGTTATAATGAGGTTCTACTGTATTTTTTTTTTTTTTTGACTTCCTGTTGATGTAGCGTTTTAGTATAATTAATTCAAAGGCCACAAGGAACGCTATTGTCGTATTACCAGTATTGCTGAAGTGTAACCGAAATTACAGATAGGTCTATGAATCAAAACTATTTTGGGTGTTTACAGATAGATATTCAGAATTTAAAGGCCAACATTTATTTGAATTTTGATTAACATTAAGATTCGGCAGTTTTAAAGGTGCATTTCAGAGATTCTATAAGAGTGCGGAAGAGGGGTTTCAGGTTATTGTGTTGCCATCGCTATTACCTCCAAGTTCTATCTATGACAAAGATATACTCTTCATAGATTTCAGTCTGTTCAACTTTATCGCTTTTTTTTCTTAATTTAAATTGACTGTTTATTTAAAATCAAACTCTTTAGTATCAAGAAGAAGAAACTTCCTTTTGATGTAACATCGTAAAAAAAGTTTTTTATTGTTTCAAGACTTTTGTGTTGTGTATTTTCTTCAACTCTTTAAGTTAATTATATCTTATTTAGATTACAGAGTTGTTTGTGACTTTGAAATAATACAGCGCAGAAATTAATGAACCAATTGGAAACCATCAATTACCTGAACTATTGAAATGTCGTCCAAAACTATTACAAAATCATATAAATGTGAAGTTTGTGAGAAAAGCTTTTCACAAATGAGTAACTTAACTGTTCACATGAGATCAGTGGCGTAACTAGAACTTTTGCCGCCCTTTCTAAGTCAATGAAATGGTGGTTTTTACAAATTAATAAATATAAATAAATAATTGTAATTGAGACAAACTATAGGTAGTAACTTTTTTAGCGTTGGATGCCATATTTAAATTACAAAACATATAGATTATCTAATTTACAAAAAAAAAATTAACATTAAATATTTTTTTATTTTATATTTATAAATAAATAATTTCATTTCTTTTGGATAAACAAACAAATTGTACACATATGTAAACATATTTATATATTTACTCTTCTAACTTTCATAGTAGAAAAATCGTGTATAATTCTCTCAAAATTTATAATATTTGTAACTTCTTGTTCTATGGACAATATTGCAAGATTTTGTAGTCTTAAATCACTCATTGTGGAACGAAGATAATTTTTTATCAACTTCAATTTGGAAAAACTCCTTTCGCAACTAGCGATACTGATTGCAATAATTGTTAAAAAAATTCTTAGCAAAATTACAATGTTGGGTCCAGAATTTTCCAATCTATACTGTTGAATAAATTTTAGTATATCAAGAGGGCCTTCCCCCCCCCCCCTGTTTTTCCAACGTTCTGCCTCTTCTTATAGTGCAGGTACAGCCATAAAAACCTGGATCCTTTTTCTTTCAATATGGAACTGTTCTTTATCAATGTCAATAAAGTCATTTATTTGACATTCAAATTCTTCCTTAAGTAGGTTACATGGTATTATACGTCTCCCAAAGTCCAGTTCCTTACCTCCGCGTGGTGGGAGACGGGCAACGCGATAAAGAGATAGCTTGTGGGTTTCCCCGAGAACTCTGTAAGCGGCTACATTTGAACTGGTGCAGAGGTCGACGGAGCAGTCCTATTTAAGACCAACGGCGATACTCTTTTAGCTGCGTCTGTACTCCAGAGGAGCGGCAGCAACAGGCGTCTGTACTTAATGTTAGAAGCGGCCTTGCTTTGCAGTGGAAGCCTGCTACTCTTCCAGGTCTGAAGCCTTACCATATTGGTTTCCTGAGGAAGGCAATGGAAAACCACCTCAGTAAGTCTTTTCCAAGAAAAATGGCAAACACGACGAATAAAGCTCACGCAACTGGCAAGAACAGGGTCTACCAGCATAAGGTGGATGTTGTGCCCGGCAGGAGAGGAAACGGGGCCTCTCAGGTCGTTAACCTGCGAAACCCCCGATGTAACGTCAACGAAGAGATCATCCAGTTAAAAGGAAAAGATAGAGCAATGGGGATACAAAAAAGGCCAGACAATATCAAAGAAGAAACCATTAGAATGGGAACATGGAATGTAAAAACTATGTTGCTGGATGAATGTGGAATTAATGAGATTTTGGGGCTCTGCAATCTCATTTATAAAACAGGTTATGGTCCGAATCTATGTCAGCTCCTGGATAAGTTAACACTTTTTTCACACCATTCCTGAATCTTTTTTGTATTAAGACATAATCCAACTGATATCTTGCGATGTCTCCAGGCATTTTCCAAGTATATAATCTTCTTTTAGGTAATTTAAACCACGTGTTGCTCACAATCAATTTATGTCTCTTACAGAATTCCAGTAGTCTTTCACCTCTCTCATTTCTCTTGCCAAGACCATATTTCCCTACTATGTCATTTACTTCTTCATCTCCTATTACCGCGTTCCAATCACCCATTATTATAGTACATTTCTTGGCTTTATCTTCTTCCATGACTTCCTCTATTTGGTTGTATATCTCTTCCACATCTTCATCATCGTACTGACTAGTGGGCATATAAACCTGAATAATCATCAAATCTATATTATTACCTTTGAGTTTCATCATTATCATCATTCCATCTTTTCTTCCTAAATCTCATGAAGGAAGTATTGGAGGGGAAGATTGAGGGAAAGAGACCAAGAGGAAGAAAGAGAAAAATGATCCTGGATGACCTATTGGTTACAAGTGGATATCAAGGCCTGAAAGAGGAGGCAAGAGATAGAACTACTAGGAGAAAGAGACATTGCTGACCTTATTTGCTGCTTGCCATTGGACCTGTCTACGACAGAACACTGATGATGATGATGGTATTATACACGAAGGACATGCAACTGATCAAAGCGTTCTTTTATTTCCTTCATAATTCTATCCATAGATAAAAACATTTCTCCTCATACTTCTTGTTCTAAGGATAGCCCCAGTCTCGTGAATTTTCTCCACTCATATTTTTTCTCCTTCTAATTCGACGTTCAGTCGATATCTCCAACTCTTCACAAATTGTGTTGGCTGCTGTAACAGCGTTTTGTATTAGCGCATCTCTTTGTTTCATGAAATGGGTTTGCAAAGAATTTAGTTTTATATGGCATTGATGAACATTTATATGGCATTGATGAACATAACCCTTTTATTTGCAGGTATTTTTGCGCGTCATTAACTTCCAAAAGGATGGGTTCCCATAAATTGAAATAACAGAAAAGAAAAAGTTTGTCATGAATTGAGTAATATTCCAGCATCTGATCTCGTTTTACTATTTTCATCTTCAGATGTCAATTTTTCCAAGGCGCTTAAAATGTAAAAAAAATGCTTTTTTACTGTAGTTACTACTTCTGCTCTAGCGCTCCAGCGAGTTTCTACGCTGCATTTAACACCTTGACCAGTGACAGAAAATAAAACATCCCATCGACGAGTGGAAGAAGAAAAAAATGAAAACAACTGCTCGATAGTTCCAAAAAATGTAAAGGAATCGATAGCAGTAGAAGCAGCGTGTAAACATGCCAGGTTTATAGAATGATTTGTACATGCTACAAATTCTGCATTTGGATTTATTAGTTTAATGCGAGTTTGAACACCGCTGTGCTTTCCTGCCATGACGGCAGTATTATCGTAAGCCTGTCCTCTGCAATTTTTTATATCTAAACCGTCATTTTCTAATTTCGTTAAAATCATATTTGTGATTTCCTCAGCAGTTTTTCCTTTAGTTTCTACAAAGTCAATAAACGATTCTACAACTTTAACTTCGCTGCCATCAATAACTACATATCTAATAATTTGACTGGTTTGATCTTTGTGGGAAATAATTGGAGTGCTGTCAAATATCATACAAAAGTATTTAGCTTGCTTTATTTGATCCATAATTGTTTTTCTCACTGCGCCTCCAATAGCTCTACGAATTCATCCTGAATCTTCGGCGACAAATAGGAGATACTATATTTATTACCCATCTTAATTTTTACTACATGTTCAGTACATACTACTTAGCCAACAAGTCAACCAAGCTCTAGAAAATTTCCCCTATTTTCCATTGAATTGATGTCTTCCTGATGCACACTTTCACCATCACCTCGAAACGCCAAATTTTGTTTTGCTAAGAATCTAATTATATCTCACTTTTCTTGTAAGGATTTCCTTCCATTTTTTGATTTTCTTATCAATATTCTGTTGTTGTAGTTTATCAAAAGTTGCGCCATGTCCAAGTCTTATTTCTAATTCCTTCCATTGGGAAAACGATCGAATGTGCAATGGGCTCAACTCGTGTTGACTTATTTTGGGATTAAGTTTCCACCATTTGTTAAAACCATTTTACATGGTTTTCCAAATGCAAAAATGTTAACTACACTATTCATTTCTAAAGCTAATGACGCTGGGAGATAAAGGGTTAATGGAGAAATTTGAATATTTTCATATTCTTGGCGTAAATCTTAATAATTTTCAGTAAAATAGACGAATTTAAATTATTTAAACATTTCTTCAATTAGATAAGCATAATATAAGGAAAAATATTCGAAATCATATAGTAATTCATAATTTCTATGAATTATGAATTACTGTATGATTTCGAATATTTTTCCTTAATAATAATCTTATGAATAGTAAACTTATTATAGTAAACTTCTGAAGTGAACAAGTTGTTTTTTTACAACTAAAACTAAATATAAAAAATGCCGCCCCCAAAATATGTGCCGCCCGGTGCGGACCGCACCCACCGCCCCCCTCCCCCTAGGTACGCCACTGCATGAGATATCATACAGGTCAGAAGCCATTTAAATGTGACTTTTGTGGAAAATCTTTTTCTCGATCACACTATTTAACTCAACACGTTAGATCCCATACAGGTGAGAAACCATTTAAATGTGAAGTTTGTGAGAAAAGCTTTTCACAACCAAGCAGTTTAACTGTTCACATGAGATCACATGCAGGTGAGAAACCATTTAAATGTGAAGTATGTGAGAAAAGCTTTTTTGTAAAATCAAGTTTAAAAAGGCACCTTATATCTCATACAGGTGAGAAACCATTCAAATGCGACTTCTGTGAGAAAAGCTTTTCTATTAAACCAATTTTAAAAACCCATCTTAGATCACATTCAGGTGAAAAGCCATTTAACTGTGACTTTTGTGGAAAATCTTTTTCTCGATCACACCATTTAACTCAACACGTTAGATCACATACAGGTGAGAAACCATTTAAATGTGAAGTTTGTGAGAAAAGTTTTTCACAATCAAGCAGTTTAACTTTTCACTTGAGATAACATACAGGGAACAAGCCAATTAAATGTGAAGTATGTGATGAAATCTATACTAAAAAACCTTATTTAATTAATCACATTCGATCACATACAGATGAATAGCCATTTAAATGTGGATTTTGTGAAAAAAGCTTCTCGCAGTTAGGTGCTTAACTATTTATAGCAGATTACATACAGGTGAAAAACCTTATTGTAAATATTGTGAAAAAAAAATATGTTTCAAGTGCATTATCGAAACATTTGAAATCTTGTGCATTTAAAAGTACATTAAAACAAGTCAATTTTTAGAGAGAATTTAGTGTAAGATTATGTAAATCTTTCCATATATAAAGCAATGTTTCTTTATCTGGTTGCCCTGGATTTTTGAATTAGCTCAGTGAATTTTTGTTTTGTTATGTGCATTTCTGTTTTGTTACAACTTGTTTACAAAATTAAATAATGTACCTGAAGGAATGAACACTTCCTAATGATGTTCTAAGCAATATATTCTGAAATAGAAGATTCCATTTAATAAATTATAAATACATAAAACTACAAAATGAAATTGTTAATTTGAAATTAATGAAAGAATAAGTGCAACGTAGAATTAAATAAATTTACTCTCACTTCTTATTTCAGAAATCGTAGATAAGCCTAGTGATTTTGCAACCATTTCGGCTAGAAAGGAACTGACAACTTCACTGATTTGCTTACAGTTTCTTTGTTTGAACTTTGAAAGCTGCTGTGGTTTGAGTCTGCGGAATTTGATGTCCATTGGAGTCTGCAAATGTCCATTGGTATGTTGCGCGTATTTTAATATCATTGCTGCGGAAAGGACTTTGGTGTCTAGAGACAATGGCGAACACCTGCCTATATGAACAAACGTCAACTCGCTAAAAGGAAAGGAAACTTTCTCACAATTCATCGGTTTTCGTGTCAAAGTTGTGAGTAAAAGGGATCTTCTCAGCAATGATGAGTGATTATTTGTAAACTATTTATATTTCTAGTGATGGCTGGTGTAAAACGAAAGAGGGTTGGGTGAGTCTGTGTGATAGTCTTCAAACTGGACGAGCATTGCCAGAGCCACAGCTTGTATGTTCTAGCGAGCATATCTTGAGAATGGCGACACGGACCAACCAAATGTATTACCAGTAAACCTTTTTTTATTTGCAATAGAACATTATAGTCCAAAATAAATAGTTAATTACAAATTAAAACAAAGAATAAATGCAGCATAGAATTAGAATTTACTCTCGCTACTTATTTATCGTAGATAGGTCAAGTTATTTTGCCATCATTTCGGCAACAAGGGAACAGACTGTCTCTTTGATTTGGCTCACATTTCTTTGTTTTCTTTCTTTAATTTGATTTAGAAACCTCTTAAAGCCGTCTTATCTTTTCTTACACGTTTACTAAATATCTAAACTCCCATGATTAAACTTTTAATCTTCACTCAGAAAAAAAAAGGAAATATAAATCGAGAGAGAAAATGGATGCCGATTCTTGGTTTGATCAACACTAAGTGTTTTGTGAATGGCTGTCTGAAAACAATTGTTCCTGGAACTCTCATATGACAATGTGATTGG
Organism: Thereuonema tuberculata; assembly: GCA_023159025.1. NCBI lineage: Eukaryota > Metazoa > Arthropoda > Chilopoda > Scutigeromorpha > Scutigeridae > Thereuonema > Thereuonema tuberculata. The sequence goes on along the minus strand of JAFIDM010075698.1, from coordinate 3,109 downwards.
CTTGCCTCTGAATGCGCTGGTGTCCCTTGCCGTTCATCTTTGAAGCCTGCTGTGGTTCGCTTCTGCGGATTTCAGCGGCATTTATGTTCCAAACCAGTTGAAGTCAACTGGTGGTTGGAATCTAAATGCAGGTGTGTTGAATATTTGTGTGCTTCTCAGGTCTGACAGAACGAATAGAAAACAACAGATGGCAGGGTAGCGGCGACCTGCAGGTAGCACACTGAGTCGCCGATAGTCGATCATCGCCCATGACTTGGCGTGAAGCGCAACCCCGTGTGACAGATACAATTGGAATGTATGAACTCACTGGGTCGCGCTATCCAAGTCGCGATGTGTGACACCGGTCTAAGTTGATGTGGTATTTTTTTGTTACTCTGGTCAAAGGATTTAGGTAGGGAAGGTGGTTAAACATTTTGGTTAGGTTCGCGACCTCTGATCCTACCTTTGTTCTCCAGTTTAGGCCACCGATGGCAGATGGCGTTTTTTTTTCTTTTTTTTAGGGGATCTGGGGTAGTCAATCAGATGTGATAGTGGACATTTATTTTTTTGAGGATTGTGGGATGGGCAAAGTAGTTCTTTTTACGGAACTGTTCCTTTTGAGATATTACTTTTCCTATTAAAACTGAAATAATAATTTACGAATCTCTTGTTAACTCTATCATAAATTATGGACTGAATAATTGGATTCATTTAAATAAAACAGAAAATAATCATATAAACAATTCAATCACAAAAATATTAAATTTAATTTTTCTAGACTTTAAAACAAATACTAAAAAAATATAAAATCTTGTATCCTAAAAAAAATTCATCTTTAACATATTTATGATTTAAAAAAAATATTATTATTAATTCAACTAATTATAATAGTTTACACAATACTAGAAGGAATTTTACAAACATTTTTAATACTGACCCTCTAAAAAACAATATGGATTTAGAAACAAAAGTATAATCAATTATAATGAAAATCAAAAATTCTTCTTTAATATATAAATACAAATAACTCATAATAACTCCTTCTTCCACTTAAAACATCTTTAATCAATATTTGTACTTCTTCAGCAGAAGCGTTCTTCAGGGAAAAAACTACAGAAAGTGTAGAGAAAACCTAAAATTTACCTCTAACACTTAAAACAGAATTCCAAGCATAAATTGGAAGAAGGAGTTATTTGTATTTATATATTAAAGAAAGGGAAAATTAAAAATTTAAAGAAAAAGTTGGAAATGAACGGTTATCCGAGAGGATTTATAAAATCAAGTATTGATAAGTTCTTTCGTAAAAGAAAAATTAAGAAAGTAGAGGAAATAAACACTAATAAAATTACAAATTACAGATTTATTCGGTTTCCTATTGGTTTTGTAATTGATAGTTATGTAAAAAATGTTTTGGAAGAAAAAAAAATTAAAATAGTAGTTTAAAAAGAAACTTATTATTCAAAAAAAGAAGACAAGAAAAGATCAACAAATTATACAAAATGGGAGTAATTTATACCTTGGAATGTAGGGACTGTTTGGGATTAAACATTGGAAGCTCCGGAAGATCCTTTAAAGAACGGTTAAAGGAACATACTAATGCTTATAGGGACAATAAACCAGAATTGTCGGATTGGGCGTATCACACAATAAATTTGGCCCATAATCCGGATCCAATTATTGATATTATCTATGTATCCCAAGATGAATCAGAAAGATTCATTTTGGAATCGGGCTTTATTAATCTGACAAATTGCATTAACAAAATTAAAGCACTTAAAATGAATCCCATTTCATTCAGTTTTTTTGAAAAAATTATAAAAATTATAAAATTCTGAAACAAAAATTGAAATTGACATAAATTGTTATGTGTGTGTATATATAAATTTGTTAAGGAAGAATTGTATAAGTATTAGTAATTGTTATTTGTTAAGAATTCGTGATTGTTATATATTGTATGAATTTATTTTGTTGTTCAAGAAAGTTTGCGACATGAATGATTCCATGATTGTTTATGCTTGAAATTCTGTTTTAAGTGTTAGAGGTAAATTTTAGGTTTCTCTACACTTTCTGTAGTTTTTTTCCTGAAGAAGACTTCTGCTGAAGAAGTAGAAATATTGATTAAAGATGTTTTAAGTGGAAGAAGGAGTTATTATGAGTTATTTGTATTTAGAATCAATTATATTATTTTTAACCAAATTCCTAAAAATATCCTCAAAACAAAAAGTTACATAGAATTAAAAATATTAATATACGAGGCATGTTTTTTAAGTAAGTACCGTTTTACAATAAAACCAAAATTAGTAAAGATAGTGTCAAAAAAATTTTTTTATTTTATTCCTGAAACATTAAGCTATTTTTCAACATAATTTCCTTTTTGTTTAAACACGTATCATAGCGTTATATCAGTTTTTGTATACAATGTCATAGTAATCAGCCACCGGTGAAGACAACCAGGATTCAACTGCTGTTTTCCCTTGTTCGTCTGTTTCCAACCGTCTACTACCGAGAAACTCTTTCAGGAAGCACATTTGTGGAACTTCCAATGACAAAATGGAAATCCTGCATCGCCTGTCTGCAGGAA
>JAFIDM010075697.1:40363-54069 GCA_023159025.1 Thereuonema tuberculata | reverse complement strand
CTAGGCAGTCGAAATCTCTTAGGTACACAGGAGGTTTAGGCTCCCAATGATCAGTGCCGGATTAAGCTCTGTGGAGGCTCCTAGGCAGTCGAAATCTCCTTCGCAAATTATCTCCAATTTTTTAAAATTTTATCAACCAGCAATTTTAATAAACCAATTTTATTACACATAAATTAACATATCATGTTATTATACAAAAATTATTAAATATTATTAAACAATTTTACACTATATTATTAAACAAAATGAAAAAACTTTGAATTTTAATAAACCAACAAAACTTTAAATATTCACTTTCCTCAATTTTTTTTGTGGTGAAATCCTTTAGGATATGCTGGAAGTCTATCTTTTTCAAGATGTATTCAGTGGCCATAATGACAAGTTAGTTGTTTTTGTGTGATTGAAGATCGAGGACAATTTTTCAGCAGTTTTAACTTCGAAACGGTTTATTCATCAGTAGCGTTCGTGATCAGAGACATCCTTTAAGTCGTAACGCTGTTAGAACATTTGGGAACACTGATTACACAATATTTTCAACCAGCGATGCTGGTACTGTTTCATTATCCTTGAAAACTTCTAGCTGTGGTGTGACATACTTTCATCTACAACTCGATGTCCTCAGGATAATTCTCTCTAAATCTTTGAGCAGCTTCTTTAATTTCGGCGTCTGTCTTCGATGGGAACTGAAGGAGGATTCCAAAGAGAATGAACTTTGTTATATGTTTCCATACGATGGGAAAGCTCTGCACATAGGCTAACTCATCCAATATTTGGTAGATAAATTTCAATTTTGAACTTTTCTCTTCCTCGAAGCGCAACCACTTCCACATCACCATTGTCGTGAAGTATTTTTCTTACACCCTCACGCCTGCTCTCAACAGTGTATTGAGCATCGATTTTCTCATTTGCCTTCTCTTGTAGCCATCAAACATTTCCCAAGATATTCGAGCATAATCGCCCAGCAATGGTTTGAAGCCGAGAAAAAGTTGTACATTGCTTGAACAAACCGAAGAATGAGATTGCTCCAACGCCGCTTTCTACAGCACATACTCCAACCAAATTGAGCGAGTGTGCTGCGCAAGGAATATAGTGTGCCAGCTGATTTATCTTGGCAATATGTGCTTGAAGACCATTAAAGCACCCCCTCCCCGACATGTTTGCTGCATTGTCATAAGACTGTCCTCTCAGATTTTTGACGTCAATGCCTCCTTTGTTTAAGGTCAAAACAGTGGTGGCAATCGCTTCTCCAGTATGGCTTGCTATGGGGATTCTACCATTTTACTATCTGACGCTCCAACATATCTAAGCATCTATCCATCCAACATATCAACTACAGTCAATGTGAGATATGTCTGATGCCAAACCAATGTTCTGATAAGTAAAGGGCACGACAGCATCACCAGATTGCCGGTTCACAGAACTCGAAAGATCTTCCATAACTAAGTCAACCAGCAAAATTTTAGTGGCAGACAGCCAGGGGTATAGGAGCTATGAGGGGTTAAAGTTAACATGATGGCCTATGTTTCACTTATAAGTCAATGCAAGAGGCTTATAAGTAGCCTGCAACCTTAGATATGAATGAGACAGACACAATAAGCAGATATTGATTGGAAAGTAAGCAGGAAATTGTTATTGACCAGCTTCAAATCAGATACAATCAATATGAAGTTCAGAGAACAGGGCGTGTGGAAGGCAGATATTCTGTTCACAGTGAGCACATTTAAGGAAAAACATTAAACACAACACAAAAACATATAAGAAGAAAAAGTACTTTTCGATGTGAGGAGAGTGTAAGAAGGTGAGTGAGAGGCAGCAGAAAGAGGTGCTCAGCGTGTGTCCCGCAGGCTGACCTGTTCCCGGACTTGACCCTCTCCTCCTCCTCTCCTGCTGGCTGTCTGCCGGGCAAACTCGATCAGTGAACTCCCCCTGGGACAAGCTTTCAGGAAAGGTGGCACTTGCCCGGCAACTCCGGTGACGCACTCGGTGAATAGAGTATCACACGCCCTGTTCTCTGAACTTCATATCAATTGTATCTGATTTGAAGCTGATCAGTAACAATTTCCTGCTTATTTTCCAATCAATATCTGCTTATTGTGTCTGTCTCATCCTTACCTAAGGCTGCGGCTACTTATAAGCCTCTTGCAGTGACTTATAAGTGATTTCCCTAAGGCCACCATGTTAACTTTTACTCCTTATAGCTCCTATACCCCTGGCCGTCTGCCACTGCACTTTTGCTGGTCGACTTAGATATGGAAGATCTTTCGAATGCTTACGGTCTGAATCGGCAATTCCGGTGACGCTTTCATGACCTTTACTTGTGAGAAAAATGCTTAGCTTCCTGGATTTCCTTTACAATAACTTTCAGAACCTTATTTCCCATTATTTCGATTACTTCTTTGCAAATTACGGAAGACAAATAGAAGGGTTTTTACTCGACCATGATTACAATATATGGCTAAATGAGAACTTAGAAAAGGGTCGTCCTCCGTGATTAAGTCTGAAATTCCCAAGTAGTTGCCATTATGTTGAGAACCAAGGAGTTCTGTATCACTACGAAAAGCTAATCCACGTAATCCACTATTCTTTGCAGAACTTTGATCCAGTATTCTTGTTCTTTGTTGAACTGAATTTCCAAAGAGCAGCCGATTCGACCATGTGTGCGTCGCTTACTGTACACATGCGCGATGCGTTGCACTGTCTTCGTGCATTTCATTCGCTGCAAGGCATTTTTCCAATCAGAAAATCCATCTGCAAATTGAGTTTGGCCTTTATGTGTTTCACTAAATAAGACACATGGAAAACAGTACACATTTCCTGTGAATGAAGAGTACATGAGCCATTCACTTTTGATTTGTTCACCTCTTACATGTTCAAAAGACCGTGGAACTGGAAAAATTCTTTTACGATCTTCATACTGCCTGCTTGAAGCCGAAAATTTACCGTCAAAATTCCATGGGATCTCTAAAATCCTGCACACCAAAAATCCTGCACTTCATCGGTAATGTTTCGCCATAACCCAATGTCATTTTGATATTCTGGCCAAGATTATCTGTGTTTTGATGATATAATTGAATTTTCAGCTCAGTTTCAGCTGTATCCAGTAATTGAACCGTATCCTCATCCTCAGCAATCTGTTCAGGGGAAATTGTCATCACTCCGCCAGCAGACATTCTTGATCACGTTGATCCTCTGTGGACTTACCAGAAAAACGAAGTCGGAAGAGATTCTGTATCTTTTTTATTTGTTCATCAAGCCTCTTGGCTTGATGAACAAATAAAAAAGAGCAAGCCTCTTGCTGTTTTTGCTTTTCGTTTTTAGCATTGCTTTGGTATCTCTTCTTTTCGAGCGCCGACATTCTGCGTCTGCAAAAGAGGGACGACAAACAATATTTACTCTTTGTTCAAGAAAATGAAAGAATTCTTTCATAAGTCTCAGCCAAAAATAGGTAAAAGTGGCTGAACCAGGTTCCCGAACCGAACCGTTTTCAAACAGAGCACCAGACCGGAACTGATATTTTTGTTTTGGACCGAAACGAAACTGACAGATACAGAATCTCTCTATTATAATAATAATAATCGTTATCATCATCATCATCATTGTTCCTAGCGGGTGGGTGGTGGGGGTTTTCCTCTCAACCAGTACGCTGCTGTGGGTGCCTTTGAACATTGAACTTTCCAAATGATCTTCCTCCAATCATGGCGGTTTGCGGCTAGGACTTTGGCCTCGTCTATTGATATGTGAAGGCTCTTCAAGTCTTCCTTGATGATTCCAATCCAAGTTTTCTTTTGGGCACTTCTCTGGGTTTTCCAATTGGTTGGTCGTTCTTTCCATAAAGCTTTGTTTGGAAGTCAGGCATTGTTCATACGACAAACATGTCCAAACCACTGTAACCTTTTCTTTTGGATTTGTACTTGAATGGTTGCCTGATGATCACAACTGTCTCGAATGGATTCGTTTCCGATTCGATCTTTTACTGACACTCTCATTATTCGTCTCAGGCACCTCATCTGGAAAGTTTCGAGTTTGTTGATGTCGGCTTTGAGGAGTGTCCAGGTCTCAGCGCCATAGAGAAGTATTGGAATTATTGATGTTCGGAAAATACGTATTTTCGTCTTCAGCGAGATGTTATTTTTCTTCCAGAGACACCAGTTAAGGGAAGCGAAAGCAATTGTTGCTTGGCCTATTCTGCTGTTAATTTCAGACGTTGCTGTTTTTTTCTTTTCTTGAACAATGGAGCCGAGATATTTGAATTCAGAGACTTGTTGAATTAAATTTCCTTCTAAGTAGACATTCACCGGAGAACCGTCAGTGACCATTGCTTTCGTTTTCTGTGTTGATTTGGAGGCCATAGGAATGGGCAATGTAGGCAATGTCATTGACAATGTCAGTAGCATCATCTTCAGATTCTGCGAAAATAGTGCAATCATCGGCGAACATAAGGTCCGTGATTGAGTTGTTTTGGTCGAAATGTACTCCTGGTCGGCCTCTGAAGGCCTTCCTCATGATCATGTCTATCACTATATTGAATAGTAAGGGGGACACCACATCGCCTTGGCGAACACCAGAGTTGATTTCAAAACTTTCATTCCCGAGCTGTTAGATCCCTTGTAAGTTTCTTGGAGAATTCTCGTTATCTTATCCGGAATTTGCTCAGATTTCAGCGAATTCCAAAGCGCCGGCCAATAAAGACTGTCGAATGCAGCTCTGAAATCAATAAAGACAACAACAACTTTCCTACCACACCTTGTCCATTCTTCCATCAATTGCCGAAGGGTAAAAATATGATCACAGCAGCTTCGACTCGGTCGAAAGCCAGCCTGTTGTTCTTGACTAGTTTGCTCTCGGTGGTCTTGAATTCTCTTTTGGATTGTTTTCATGAGGATCTTGCCAGTGGCCGAGAGAAGACTGATGCCTCTATAATTATTACAGATACTTCTATCGCCCTTCTTATGGATAGGGATAATGACCGCTTGCTTCCACGGAGAAGGAATTTGCTCAGTGCGCCATATTTTAGTGATTAGCATATGTATTCGTTCGAGTAGAACCTCACCTCCAGCTTTGACGCTTTCTGATGTGATCTGGTCTATTCCAGGTGCTTTGCCATTTTTCAGTGAATTGATGGCAGCTCGAACTTCTTCTAAGGATGGTTCTTCATCATTCATTGGATATAAAGGAGGATCAATGGGAGGGGGTTCCGCTGACTGGCTTGGGAGGTTCATGGTTCTACAGATTATTGAAGTAACTTCTCCATCTCTTTAGTTTATCGTCAATGGATAATAATAATAATAATAATTTTATTGCCAATTAAAAAATATTTACAACAGTATGTATTGATTAGTTTTAACATCCCAGTTGTCTGAAGGGTGATCCCGTCAAGAAGACAAAAGGGTGTCGGCATCGAGGCAAATTACAAATGAAAATAAAACAAAAAGCATTACAGGGAAAAAATAAAAGATGAAGAAACTGGATTATTTTCCTTTTTTTTTTTTTTACAAATATTTTACAATGTACATTATAAGGGCGAAAAATATTCAGTTCATCACATTTTGCGGAAACCAGATGCTGAGAAAATTATATAATAAAATAAAATTAGACTGATGGCATTTACCTAGATAGAAGAAGGAGAAAATAAAAAAGGAGTGAGAAGAAAGAAAGGAGAGGGGAGATTACAATCAAGACTGAATTCATTTAAAGAGAGGAATTATATAGTTATGAGGATTTATTAGGATTGAGTTGAGTAGATAAGTGTTGTTTAAGTTTTCTTTTAAATTGTGTCAGAGAAGTGCAATCACGAATTTCATTTGGAATTTTATTTCAATTTAGAGGAGCAGAATAACTGACTGCTCTTCTTTGATATTTGGATCTTGTTTTTGTTAGTAGAAGAACAGAATTGAGTCTAGTTTTATAAGAATTTGAATTGGGTTTAATATTAAAAGTAATTGAAGGACATAGTTTTTTGTTAATTGTTTTGTAGGTGAAAAGAGCCAACTGAAGCTTGTAGATATGCTCGAAAGGAATTATTTTATATTTTGTCCAGAGGGATTGAGTAGAGTAGAGGCGGGGCTTTTTATCTAAGAATCTTAGGAAATGTTTTTGAACTTTAAGTATCATTTTTTCTTGAAATTTGGCAGTGGTACCCCAGATGATTACACCGTAGCACAAGTTTGTATGAATTAGCGACCAATATAGACTCAGAAGTATTTGCCTAGGAAGAAAATAAAGTTTCCTAATGATGCCTAATTTTTTTGAGACTTTATGAGCGATTTGTTGTGCATGGAGATTCCATGATAGATCGTGCGAAAGAGTAACACCTAAATATCTGAAGTATTGGACTTCTTGTAATAAGGAGTTGTTATAAGTGATAGAGAAACTGTCAGTGTTGAGTATTTTATTTCTTTGATAGAAAAACACATAAACCGTTTTGGTTACATTTAAAGTAAGGTCGTTTGAGGATAGCCAAGATTCAAGATAGAAAAGTGAGCACTGGTCCTCGTGCTTGAATTTTCCACATTAGGATGAGCAAATAAGAGGGTTCCGTCATCGGCATAGAAGATACATTTGGGAGCAGGTGATGTGAGAATGAGATTGTTTATAAATAAATTAAAGAGAAGAGGGGAAAGGATAGACCCTTGGGGTAAACCTGTCAACGTATGATATACTGAAGACGAATATCTGTTTATGTTCAGCTGGTATTGTCTTTATGATAGATATGAAGAGAGCCATGTAAGAGGTGGGCCTCTAATACCCATATGTTCTAATTTTTGAAGTAAAATATTGATATTAATTGAGTCAAAAGCCTTTTTCAAGTCCTAAGACGATCTAAGACCTAAGACGATCTTATTAGCCGCCATATTTTCTTTGATAAACTCTGCGAGATCAATTAGCGTAGTTTCAGTATCTTTCCCTGTGATGAAACCGTGTTGTTGTTGAGCAATTATTTTATTTTTTGATATATATGTAGAGAGTTTACTACGATATAATTTTTCAAAAATTTTTGAAAAAGAGTTTATCACGGATGTAGAACGGTAGTTGGTCAGAGTGTTCTCCTGCTTTCCATAATGGAACAACTTTCGCTTGTTTGAAGGAAGAAGGAAAGACGCCTTCAGATATTGAGATATTAAAAATAAGAGAAAGAGGGAGTGCAATGTCATCCACGATCAGTTTGAGAAAGTATGGGGAGATCTCATCAGGATCAGAAGAAGTTTTGTTGGATAGTGAATTGATAGCTTGTTTAACTTCAGAAGGGAGAGTAGGAGATAGAAAGGAGGAGGAAGGACTTGGATTGTTCAATACGGGATGTATATTTTTATCGGATGTTCTGAAGGGAATATTTGGTAGAAGGATGTTAAGAAATTTACTTAGGTTTTGCTTGGTTGTTTTTAAGTTATTTTATTACAGTAGAAATTAGAAGATGAAGTTAATCTAATTGCATTATAACTCAGAAAAGCTAACTAACTTACAAAGATGTCAGATAAATATATATATTACAGAACCTAATTAGGGAAATTTAATCTAAACACTTTTGTCATTAATTACTTTGTTTAATTTTTTAAAAAAAATGTATTTCTTTGAAAATGCATTCTGACAAATAACTTTTTTTGGGAGACAGTCGAATATTTTTTTTGGATAATAAAATTCGATATATTGGAGGTGTTTGAATGCAAATTAAATGAATCTCAATAATAATGAATAAATAATAACATGAAAATATAACTCTTCTATGTTTGACGATTTTATATAAAAAATTAAGATTTTTATGAGCAGTAGTTTAAAAGATGTGGGGCGGTGAAAACCACCAGTATTTTCCAGTACTGAATGAATATATACTCGTCGGTGTTCTTCGAAGCTTCTACTCGCGAATATTCTACTAGGATCTGGAGTCAACTGGAATTCGCGACACACCAATTCACAGAAAGCTTCGTTTCTGGAGATTTTTTGTGCACGCGCTCTAGTGGGATAACAACAAAGTATTGTGCACGTCTGCTACTAGATAGCGAGAACCATCACTTCTGTACATTACACGTACTCAGGTTGCACCGAAATTTTTTACAAGTTGATAGCTGACAGAAGATGAGATTTTAAGAGACAAATTGTAAAGTGAACCAGATGTCTATGCTTTATGTACTTTAGTTGTTAATGTGTACAGTATTAATGTACCAGTATTTTCTCTATAGAGCCTTTCATGTAAAGTTTTCATTTCTCTGCGGTGATTCATTTTTTTTTTCTATCTTTGCAAACAATTGAAGAAAGCTTGATTGTAATTTTCTTTAAAGATCAAATCAATATTATTTGAATCCGTTGTTGCGGGGCCCCTAAAAGGCGTGGGGCCCATAGGCAGCTGCCTACTTTGCCTATTTGGTAATCCGGCACTGCCAACGATCCTCAACTAGTTGAGGTAGGATTGTCATTCCAATGTCTGCCCATCTTTAACCCCAAATAACAAACCCAATATTATTTGACAGAGGGCTCGTGAATCGTAGGAGTTGTCTGGAAACACAATAGAAAAAATCTCCAACCAACATCACGAACTGAAGCACCTAAACCACTCGACTGTTACATTATGATAGTGAATTAAACATTGTGAACTATTAATTAACTTTCTAAACTCTGGTGTGAATATTTTAATCATCCTTACTAGATTTCTATAAATTTTATTCTCTACTTCTATTAAACGTGGCTTTCCATCACTTGCAGCAAATGACTCACAGATGCCCAAGCAGTGAATATTTCTAAAACTACAAGTCCCTATCTCCTTTCCAATATTCTTTTCTACTACTTCTATTCCTATACCCTCATCCCTTTCCCATGCAGCTCAAACTCCACCTAATTTCTACGATAACATCTCAACTCATTATATTAGAGTAGGTGATGTTTGCATTTTTCAATTTCAAATTTTGTTTTGTCTGATTTAATTGAATGGAAAATATTGATTTAAAATTAAGCTGGATCAATGTTAAGGTCAGTCAGTCCATACTCAGACTCTAAATAGTAAACTCATTAAACAAAATGGACTAATTTTTCATTTAGTAAAAAGTCAGTAGAAAAATACAATGGCCAATGCTAAAATTTGCTAAACTCAAAATTAAAACATCACTTGTGAGCTTTATATTTCACATTTACAAAACTGTTTTACAATATTAGTTCGTTAAAACTGGAACTATGAGGGGCAATCGCGAAGTAATTCAGCAAACTTTTTTCATGAAAACTTTAATGATTACACAGATATAAAGATATACATTTGAAAGGGCATGTAATTGATTACTTTCTTACTAGATGGCAAGGCATGTGTACAGTCCGAAGTGTACATCACAGCTATTACAAAATGGCATATTTGACAACAAAACATTCAGTTAGATCTGATTTCTTGTGGTGAAAGAAAGAAATTTATCATAAAATGTGTTCAATGTATGTGTAGAATGCTTCACGTCCAGCCTTTTATTACTCGGGCATACATACATTAATTTCCAGTTGGGACAAGTGCATCAACTTCAATGGAAAATTGTAAAAATTGTCCAGTAAAAATCATTAAATGATAATATTGTACAAAAAATTACTGTTTTCCTTCCTTCTTGATTCACTGCCTCATTGCAATCATCTCTCTCTCTATATGTGTATATATATATCACACATATTTAGTGATGTATTAAAATAAGTCACAGATATGAATAAACACTTTTAAAGTTAATTATATGCAAAAAGATAGGACAATACTGAAAATACATATTTAAATAACCATAGTACAGCAGTATTGTAAACAGTAGAGCAGTAATGTAAACAGTAGAGCAGTAATGTATACAGTACAGGTATACCTTTACACTGCAGTATATCTAGCTATCACATGATATTTCAGGCAAAGAAAACAAGTTCGCAATGAAATGATTTCTACTTGGTAGCAAACTATCATAGTGTGTGATAGTGATGCAAAGTCGATAAGCCTTCCGATTGGTCAGTTAAACTGCCCTGTGACTGGCTGAATCGGGAAGCCAATCGGCGATGTGTCGAGTCCTCTCACCAAGTGGCAGACCTAACAGAGCATCGCCGCTGTCTCTCTCCGAGTAACAGACCAGAAAGACAGCTCCATCTTCGATTCTCGGAATCCAGTCCAATCTCTTTATATACATGTAACATACAACTGGCAAGTTCCGATTGAACCTGAGAACTGAGAAAAAAAAGGCCTTTTCGACGCCGGACAGCCTATACGAGTTCAATGTTATGCCGTTCGGCCTCTGCAATGCGCTGGCCATGTTCAAGCACCTGATGGACAAGATTCTCAGTGGTCTCAGATGGTCAATCTGTTTATGTTATCTGGACAATATTGTCACCTTTGGCCGTACGTTTGACGAAGATCGGCAACGTCTCAATGCCGTCCTGAACTGCCGCCGAGCTCCGGCTGAACCGCAGTAAATGCTCCTTCGCCGAACAAACCATCAGAATCCTGTGTCACATCGCCACACCGAAAGGTATCCTACCTGACCCCGCCAAAACAGAAACCGTCAGAAATTCCCCATTCCGAAGACGACCATTCATGTCTGTGCTTTCTATGGCCTCTGCTCATACTACCATTGATTCATCTCGAACTTCGCAAGAATTACTCACCCACTCACCTCCATTATGAACAACGCCGGCGACTTTCGATGAATAGATAAGGAGCAGACCGCCTTTGTCGCACTCAAAACATGCCTTACCGCGGGGCCGGTGCTTGGCCACTTTCAGGACGGGGAACACACCGAAATACACACAGATGCCAGAGCTTACGCTATTGGAGCGTTACTGGTTTAGAACCAGGGAAGCCAACAGAAGGTCACAGCGTATGCAAACCGTACCTTATCGAAAGCTGAGAGGAATTATGCAACAACACATCGTGAGTGCTTGGCTATTGTTTGGGCCACAAAGAAGTTCAGACACTATCTCTACGGCCGCCCACTCACTGTAGTTTCTGACCACCATGCCCTCTGCTGGCCTTAAAAATCCCAGCAGATACCTCACAAGATGGGTCCTTCGGCTACAGGAGCATGATATTACAATACAAAACGGGCTGCAAATGCCTTGATGCGGACTGTTTGTCACACCTCCTACCGAACGAGACCAAACAAAACAACGCAGCAATCAACATAATGACAGAACAACTAGACATGGCCATCAAGCAAAACAAGGATCCGAACCTCAGCAGAATTATCACTGAAATCAGCAAATTTGCAAGACTGCACAAAAAGGGCTACGCATTAATAGATGGCGTGCTCTTTAAAGAGAACTTTGACCCCACATCTCCGCATTAGCTGCACTTCATACTATAGCATCTGCGACACCACATTACAGAGTCATGCCATGAGGACCTCACCTGCAGACACCTAGGCCTCGCCAAGACCTATGGCCGCATCCACCAAAATTACTACTAGTCTGGACAGTACAAGATGACTCGCCGTTGTGTCCTGCTATGCAACTCTGTCAGCGCTGGAAATCCCCAACTCAACCTTCGTCAGGACTCCTTCAGCCGCTCCCATTGTCCGAACAACCTTCAGCTAAATAGGCATTGATCTGCTTGATCCCCTCCTGTTGACAAACAACAACAATCGATGGATTGTCGTGGCAGTTGACCACTTTTCTCGCTTTGCAATTACCCAAGCCCTGCCAACACAACAGCCTCTAAAGTCGCCCGTTTCTTTGTGCGAGACATTGTCCTGCACCATGATCCCCCGGCATCCATTGTCAGCAATTGTGGCATGCAATTCCTCAGCTCAGTGATGCAGGAAGTACTTTGCGTATGCAAGACGCTCCATCACTGCACATTGCCTTACCATCCCCAGACGAATGGAGCAACAGATAAGCTGAACCACTCCATTGCGAATATGTTATCTATTTTGGTTGACAAACATCATGCTAATTGGGACTAAATCGTAAAGTTTGTCACGTACGCCTTCAACACAGCTATGAATGAAGCTACATCCTTCACACCATTCTTCCTGATCTATGGTCGACACCTACAAAGCACATTAAGACACCATGCTAGTCCAAGCCTCGTAGATCTCCACTGACTATGCAGCAGCCCTACAATGCCGACTTGACTACGCAAATGACATAGCCAAACAGTTTATGGTGGACGGACAACGGGATTCCAAGCTATGTTACGACCGCCATCATCGTGAGGCGACTAACAATCCTGGAGATCTCGTCCTTCTCTTCAGCCCAACTCACTCAGTAGGCCTCGCCAAAAAATTGCTCCATCTCTGGCGAGGCCCATATGCTAATATCCGTCAATTGTCTCCAGTCACCAAGAGATCTACCGTTTGCAGCCGACAACTCGTCCCCTACAGACGGAGGTAGCCCACATGACAAGGCTGAAGCGCTCCTTACCAGCAGACGATGATCCCACCTGGTCCAACACGGAGCACGAGCCCCAGCAAGCAGAAACACCTGTACAACCGCAGCGGATTCACAACCATTGGACGACTCTAAAGTCAGAGAAGACGCCATCTTTTCCCCCGCACAGATGAGCCATGCCCTTCCGCCTGAAACCGCAGCAAGAAACGCACCCTCGCCTCTACGCTGCTCATAGAGAAACGCACCCTGCCCTAGACGTTACCAGGACAACTGACACCTGAACAACTGAGTCAGCGAAAACGCAGACTCTTGGAAGGGGGGGCTATGATACAAAGCCGATAAGCCTTCCAATTGGTCAGTTAATCTGCTGAATCGGGAAGCCAATCGGCCACGCGTTGAGTTCTCTCACCAAGTGGCGGACTGAACAGAAAGCGTCGCCGCTGTTTCTCTCCAAGTGACGGACCAGAAAGACAGCTCCATCTTCGATTCTCGGAATCCAGTCCGATCTGTTTATATATCTGTAAATAATTGTAAATAAAGTGTGTGTGCCTTAGACTAAACCATGGCATTAATAAGTCATTTCGACCATACATCAATATATTTTCACAGTAAAGAGAACCTGTAAACCATAACAGTACATACATATATTAATAACACAGCTATTTATTATAGCTGTAAAGTGTTACGTTTTTGATATCCAATATCATTATTTTGTGCTATAATATTGCTGGTTTGTTGTGCTAGTGAATGTGTCATGATCATTCCTGGCTTATGCTTACAATTGCAACCACCATCAGGTCGAATTCAGAAATGCTTGTGAAGGCTCCATACAGACCTTCATCATAAGTATATAAAATCGTGAAACTTTTAAAGATATATAAAATTGTGAAAATTAGAAATGTTGACAATAAGTAAATTTGTAAATAATAATTCTTTTCTTCTCTTATATGCTGCTGTGGTTTTTGTATATACTTTCCTGTTTAAAACTGTTTATTTTATAATTTAAAGTAGTTATTATAATTAAGTAGTAATATATACACTATAGGATGTAGTAAAAACAAGGGTATGCCGGGTTTTTGACCTTGAAACGTCCGTTTTGTCCTTGAGACCGATCTATAAGGAGCGGAAGAGTTTGGAGTATCGAGAAAAATTTATGGTACGCTTCGAGAATCATTGTTTGTATTAAAAAACAGAGATAGATATTGTTTTTGAGACTGATTTTTTGTATCCATGTAGTAAAAACCGCAGTATGCAGGGTTTTTGACCTTGAAACGAACCACGGTATAGAACCATTTTGACCTTGAAACGTTCGTTTTGAATGAGTCGTATTAGTTCGCAGCATCGAGGGATAGTCTTCGTGAATAAATTATAATTGGTTGATAATGAAA
>JAFIDM010075697.1:0-30363 GCA_023159025.1 Thereuonema tuberculata | reverse complement strand
AAGGTCTCAGATTGACTCAAAAGGCATTCCATTATCTTTTTATTATGAATTGGTTTCTTTAGTTCACCTGTTAGAGGGTTTTTGTTATTTCTTTATTATTTTTTTCTTTCTTTCTTTGTGGTGAAATTCCTTTTGCGGTTAACGTTTAGCTGCCCAAAGATTTGATTTCCACAATATATTGTTGTTTTTTATTTTGTTGTCTTTAGTTCTTGAGGGGTCATTTGTCATCTGAAGAATATATACTCATGGACAAAAAAATTAGCGCACCAAGAAATAATTGCGGGATCGTAATGAAACTTGCAATGAAGGTACATGTCGGGGAGATATGCAAATGATTAGAAATGCAGCGTGATTGCGCATTACGTATAGCCAGTAGAGGGCGTTGAACATCGTACTCTGTGGAGTATAAAACAGGTAACCAAAGCTTGTTTAAGTGTGCTGAATCATTTACAAAGGAAGAGCTGAGGTAGACATGCCATTACGTCGTGTTCGAAGACAGTATACGCAGCTGTCGCAGTTTGAGAGAGGGAGAATCGTCGGGATGATGGAAGCTTGGTGGTCAGCTAGGCGAGTAGCTCGTCAATTAGGCCGCTCTGATTGTGTTGTGAGGAGGTGTTGGGACCAGTGGACCCGAGAGATGTCATGTACACGAAGACCAGGCTCAGGACGCCCTCGACAGACCAGTCGTCGAGAAGACCGCCACATAGTCAGAAATGCACGCGTACAGCCAACTGCTTCATCGGCCGCCATCCAGGCACAGGTAGCACCTTCACTAGGGGCCGCTGTGTCTTCTCGAACCATACGAAGGCGCCTGGCTGAAGGACAGTTGGTATCGCGGCGCCCATTACGTGTGCTGCCCTTGACGCCCACCCATCGACGCCTCCGTTTGGAGTTTTGCCGCGCACGAGGAAACTGGACTGCAGCGGAATGGAACCAGGTCGTCTTTAGCTACGAATCCAGATTCAATCTCGGCAGTGATGACAATCGTGTTCGTGTGTGGAGAGCCCGTGGTGAACGCTTCAATCCTGCCTTTGCTGTACAGTGACACACCGCTCCCACAGCTGGTGTGATGGTATGGGGTGCCATTGCCTACAATACACGGTCACCCCTAGTATTGTTCCGTGGCACCATGACAGCCCAGCGGTATGTTCATGAAATCCTGCAACCACATGTGTTGCCACTCATGCAACGGCTCCCAGGAGCCATTTTTCAACAAGACAATGCTCGGCCTCATACGGCAAGGGTGTCACAAGACTGTCTCCGCACTGTTACTACCCTTCCTTGGCCTGCCCGATCCCCAGATTTGTCTCCAATCGAGCATATCTGGGATCATTTGGGACGACGAGTTGGGCATCCCACGAGTTTGAACGAACTAGAGGCAAGGTTACAGCAAATATGGAACGAAATGTCTCAAGACATCATACAGAACTTGTATGACTCAATGCCCGATCGTATCGCATCGTGCATTCGCGCTAGAGGGGGTCCAACGGAGTATTAACTCCTCCGTTCTTTTGCCTTTTTCTCTGAAATAAATTATCCTTTTTCTTTGATTTTCTTATCATTTACTTATATCAAAGTAGTCATTACGTATGTAAATTTTCGTTTCATTTTGAAGACTCCTTCTTGGTGCGCTAATTTTTTTGTCCATGAGTGTACTTCTCTTTCCCTCGTACATCTTTTGGGTCTTGTACTGGCCGAGTAGCCTTGCCTGATGAGAGCCTAATAAACAGCTATCTCAAGGTCTCAGCTTTATTCATTCCATTATCATTTTAATAACATATAAAACTGAAATTATTTGTTATATTTAAATAACTAATCTAACTTTGAAAATTTTAGTTAACTTTTTATTTATTTTTTTTAAAAGTAATTTTATATTTAAATGTTTCCATTTCCATTATACACAGATAAATAATTGGTCTTCTAATGCACTTTTTTTTCTGGTTTTGAGCAGTTATTAAAAAAAAAAAAAAAAATGCTTAAATAAATTTGTACGATTTATTTGTTTTTTGTATTCTTAGCTCAATTGGGAATGCTTTTCAAATCAAATTAGCTCGCTATATTTCTTAAAAATCATATTATAGCTTGTAATAGATGAAAAATATTTGCATTATTCTTTATTTTTCACAAAAATTATTAATTGTTGTCATTAAAACGTTACTATTAAGGGAAATGAATTCACATCTCTTCTATAGATACCATGTTACCTCAAGCATATTCGTTTCGTCATACTATGTAAGTGAATGTCTCCAATGTTTTTGTCACCCGCTTTCTCTATGTTAGAAAAACAGATCTGCAGCTTCTTTATACTATACATCTTTGATAGTAATTCTATAATGTTGAATTACAACTATTAAGGAATGTCTCCCAGCATTCTCCAGTCTGTTTTTTCTTTTATCCTATTGTTATCTGGGGTGTTTTCCGTCATCTTCTCCCAGGACAATATCGAGTGGTCTCCACCTTTACTCGATTAAATGGTTCGTACCCACCTACCTCTGGAGACAGTCCAAAAACGAAAGGGAGGCCTGGAACAGTGATAAAATGTCGAGGTTCTGTGGAATCGGGGCGCAGGAGTTGGGCAGGAGCCTGATGTAGTAGCTTAGCCTGGAGGAAGCCAGAAGAAGGAAACGAGATTCAGAGACATCGAGGACAGCTGTTTGGAATAAGAGAACCTGTTGAGGAAGTAGACGATAGCGAGTGCCGAAGACAGTTATGTCGCTTTCCCTCGCAGGACTCGAGTTAAGTTCGTGGCGAAGTAGACGATAGCGAGTGCTGAAGACAGCCATATCGCTTTCCCCCGCCGTGGAGACAAGGAAGCCCACAGGACTTGAGTCAAGTTCGCGGCAAAGTAGACGATAGCGAGTGCCGAAGTCAGCCACTTCGTTCACCTGTGAACGATGCGAAAGGTTATGCCATGGACTGTGCAACTGTTCCTGAGAGAAATGAACTGACAAACACCTGTATGGACTATGGAAGGCAACACCCGGATGGTTACGGACTTTGCCACCTGATCACAAGATACCCCAACCCCTTCCTGAACATTTTAGTTATGATAAAACTGTTAGGGAACAATATTTCGTCTGAGTGCTACTAATTCCTCAAAGAGAGAGCATGAAGTAGTGAAATCACAGTCACAGTTTCGTCGTATCTGTGACTTTCAGATATCAGTGAAATTACCATCAATAATAACTATATTTAATGCATACAATTCTTGGAAATAACTATCTTTACTATGTTTAATTTTCACTTTACAGTTTCAGAAACCAATACAGTAACCACAAAGGCTTTTCACTAAATAAAGTAACATGCCCCCCCCCCCCATGTAAGTAGATTATTTAAACTTAAAAAACAAAATACAACTTTGGAATGTACAATTTTTACATCAATTTGTACACTGTGACACTGAGCAATGACAGTAAATGCCCTCCTAACGAATTTACTTAAACAATAGGAATACAACCCAACTTATGACCAAAATTATCAAGAAAGTAATGTTTTATCGCTAGTCTTACCTGTACTATATCACTGAAGTCTAACAACATATCTGGAATATGCTTAAGGAAACTAAAAACTTATTCCTACAATTGGACATTAGTAAAATTATGTAATATATTTAGTTATAACAGGCATTTCAGATCATTCATAACTCTAACTAAAATACATTAAATTACAATTGAATGGGTGAGTTGAAAAAGGTACATATTCCACAAATGTAAACTTTTGGAAAAATAAAAAAAACTGTTTTTTAAGAAAACTAATTTTTTTACAAAAAATTTTTCTATTATCAATTTATACCTTTAAGTGAAGCGAACTCATTGTGCTTTGTAAATATATAGATATATTACTTTTTATAGCATAAAACTATGTAAATATGTTGAGGAATATGTTCCTTTTTCAACTCAATGTTGTTTTTTTTAAAAAAAAACCCTCATAAAATTGTATTTTTGTGTATTTTATGTTATGTAATGTAATATTATATCACGCCATGTATTGTGCTTTGTAAATATTTAGATATATAAATTTTTATAGCATAAAACAATGTAAATGCGTTGAGGAATATGTTCCTTTTTCAACTCAATGCTAGTGCGGCTTTGAGTTGACAGCAGAACATATTCCTGCAATATGTCCCTTCTTCAACTCAATCATTTTTACATGGCTCTGGAAAGCAGACTTAAAATTGAGAAACATGTTTCTTTTTCTGTTTAATGGATGTATATATGTGCAAAGAAGAAAATGGCTATCTCAGTTTAGTTTGTCAAATTTATGGAATATGTACCTTTTTCAACTCACCCATTCAATTCTAATCAAAGACAAAAACTAAACATAGATTAGGACATTTTAAAATGTATTTAAAAGTCAAAATAGAATTGCTAATAAATAACAAAAAGAATTCAACTTTTTCTTCAGTTTTCAAATTAGAAAGTAAAAAGACAGTCTTTTTTTTTTTCATTTTTTAAATAAGTTTCATAAACATAGTTTAAGTTGTACTAACTAATTTTAGAATCTGAATATTTGTTAGATTATGGTATGGAGAAACCAGGTCTGATCTAGAACAGAAGGTTGAGGATTTGTCCCTGATTATTACTTCTCTCAGACAAACCCAGTCAAATAGGCACTGTGAGCAACAACATCAGACTGGCACATCTTGTCTTATTTAATCAGCTATTTTGAGCCTATACCTCCAATACTTTCTGTGGCCCTACAAAGGCCTCAATGACACTCTAATTAAACGACTTTTTAATGCATAATTCAAAGACATTGATAATAAAACAAATTAACACACAAAAGATATGAACTTTTTTTTAATTACAGTAACGTACACAATTTTGAACTAACTAACGAAAGTAGAAAAACGAATCTATTGCTCCCACTGATATCTCACATTGCATTAAGATTTATGGTGAGAAAAATACTTCTGATATTTTTGGTAGAGAGAAGGCCTTCACAGAACAAATGATTATCTGTTTCTCATTCAGGGTCACAGCAAAGACCTTCTGCATCCATCTGATGTAAGTTCTCCTATCTCTTCCCATAGAGTAAAGAGAAACCTATTTTCAGCTCCTCTGTTGCAGCCTGTGGTCTTTGTAACCTGATTTTACTTATTAATTCAATACTAACCACCTTCTATGAACAAATTTCAGAAGATAGATTTTGGCAAATTTATCAGAAGCTGATGATTCCACACTTACACAGCTTCAGTGCTTGCTAACTACAGTCGGATCTCTATTTAACGAAGTCGCTAAATCCCGAAAAAAAGTTCGTTATATGGAAAATTCGTTAAATAGAGAAATTAGAGATTCACCTTTTAAAATTACTTTAAACTACATAAAACAGATTTAAAATACCTTAACAATAAATATTATTAAAAAAAGTAATGATTTTAATGACATAAAGCATACATTACCACATGCGAACTTAAATTTACTAATAAAGTCTGTTAATTTCGTCTGAGTTTTTTTTTAAAGTGTTTTCACTCATAGTACATCTCGCATCTTTGCAATGCACCAAAAACCCCTTCAGTTTTTTCTTTAAATTGTTATCCACGTCGGATAGTTTCAAATGATCATACGAATATTTTTTTGATTCTGCATCATGATCATTTTCATTTTCATCATCTTCATCTTCATTCGTTCATCGCAATTCATTGCTGTATTATTTTTATTTTTCACACTGTCCGAAATATCCGATTCAGTTAGTGTTTCCGAGGTCTCAACTTCAAAATCAAGTGAAAGATAATCATCAATCAGCACATCATCGTTAATTTCTTCTTTTTCCCTCAGCTGTATCCACATTTCTTTCATTTCCTCTAAGGGAATAGTAATAATAAAAATATTTCAAGGAGAAAAAAAAAAAATAGATACCTCGAAAAAGTTTGTTAAATAGAAAATGTACTTCGTTATTTGGAGGTTATTTTATGAAGAAATTAGCAAAATGTTCTTGGTTCCAAAGAAAAGTTCGCAAAATAGAGGTCCGACTGTATTTCTTTTCTTTGCAAATGCACTGATAGATTTCTCTGTTTATCTTGATGATGTCATTTCTCCATAGATGCAGGTCGTAGCAATTCTGATCTTGGACTTGACTCATCCATTCTTTACACTTTGATGATAGAGTCTTCCACACTACTTCTTTATCTTCTTAGCGTACTCTTATTGAGCCTTCCACACTACTTCTATATCTTCTTAGCGTACTCTTATTGAGTCTTCCACACTACTTCTTTATCTTCTTAGCGTACTCTTATTGAGTCTTCCACACTACTTCTTTATCTTCTTAGCGTACTCTTACTGAGTCTTCCACACTACTTCTTTATCTTCTTAGCGTACTCTTATTGAGTCTTCAACACTACTTCTTTATCTTCTTAGCATACTCTAATTGTCCTTTAGCCTGGCACTGTGTCCTGCCCATTTTCTTTTTCTTTCATAGATTGTTTTATGAACATCTCTCATTTGGTTATTTCTGTAATAAAATAAAATTTTACTTTTCCTCATTGAAGAAAATAACACAATTTTATTTAATGATTTGAGATCTTCCAAATGTTCCACGTATACAGACTTGCTGAACAAACTGAAATGCACATCTGCTAACCATGACGAAGAAGTTTAAACAATGAGAATACCTGCCATCTGAGCAGATGTTACAAAGCATATTCGCAAGCCTAAAATGAGAGTAACAGAAACTTCAACTTATGTAGTGCAAAAACAAATCAACAACGAACCTACATCAGATATCCAAAAATTTCAAAGCAACCCACTTCCATCGTATACACTATTCATAGTGCATAATTACAACCATTGAAAATTTGTCATCTCATTAAGGAAATATGATTACTTTCATCAATGTTATAAATAACAAAAATTCATTAAATAACTATTTTTATCAGTAAATAGAAATGAAGCTAATTATTTTAAGTTAAAAAAATTAAAATACAATAGAAAAAATATTTCTTCAACTTTGCATGTTTTGGAGCTTAATAAAGTGGGCTAATAAAGAAACAAAAAAAATAATCTGAACTGTCTTTAATACAGTAGCTGTTTTGCCAATTATTGAATAATGTTATCAGCATATACTAAATATTTTTTTCAAAATGTTTTTGAAAACAGCAGACGTGCATTTCAATTTGTCCAACTTTTTTAAAAGTCTCTGTAAGTTGAACATCTGAAAGATCACAAATCAAAGTAAAACTGTGTTATTTTCTTCAATGGGGAAAAATGAAATTTTATTTTAATACAGACAAAAAGCTCATTAATAGAATTAAGTTTGTCCGGTTGGCGATTTCTCTCCATTTATAAATGATTACGGACGTTAAACTTGCTTTCTATAGAATTAAGTTTGTTTTCCATAAAAAAAAAGATAATTTTTGAAAAATATTCCTGAAAATTCCCATGATTTTACTAATTGCAAGTTAGAACTTATTTTTATGATCCATTCGAGTAAAAAACATTACTTACTTAATCCAGTTCTTTTGTTTCCCCCCTAGACGTTGAAGTGAAGAGCTCTAATGATCTCTTGCCAATTCCTTTGTATATCTTTGTCTTGGTCATTTGATCTTCACTTCCTTTTAAAGAGTCTTTCTTGAACCAGTCCATTGGAGGCCTTTCTCATCTCCTCTTTTCTTTTCAGTTCAGTGGAGGAAGCCCAGTTCCATTGGCTGGAGTCTCAAACTCCTAAAGCATTTTTTCAAAATTCATAAATCAAAGGACAAGGACTGTCTCAGATGTCTTCCTTCCTTTTAAATGAAATCTTTATTGGAACTGTTGATGAAAAGTAAACAGGATTTCAGTCACAAACAAAACTTGTGGATCTCATTTCTTAATAACAGCATCGATTAGAAACAGCAGTGTTCAAATTACACGTGGAAAAGATCAAGCAATTCCATTTTATGGCTTTTCTTTTCCTATTTTTTTTTTAATTTACTTTAAAAACAATTCATCACTTTCAGCGTTGATGAAAACAACATTTTTAAAATTTTAATGAATTTATAACAACAACTTTGAAGCAAAAAATGTTTTCTTATTATTTTTTAAATTATTTAACTTAAAATGAATACCTTCCCATATTTAAAGCTTTCATAAAAGTAATCCTACTTCATGTGTGGCAAATGAACTTTTCACATGGCAAATGTAGAGATGAATTAGGTTGGCAGAGAGGTGTTGTTGATAAACTTTTCTAGGCCCATTAGCACCAATGGAAACTACAGGACACTACACTTTTTCATTGTATACTGCAAAGTCACAATGAATGAAACAGGCATCAATCACAGCATACTACTCCTCCAAAATTTTTTGAATGAAATGCCAAAATTCTTACCATTTTTATTGCTCTCACCATCCCCCATTTTGAATATTTTTATTTGAGAAATAATAGATATCCAGAGATCAGACTTAAATATTTTAGAGCTGAGCTTCTGAATCAGAACTTGAGCATCAAGCTATTATCAAATTATATTACAAAGCACGATTCAAGAAAGTTACTTCTCTATTTATTTATCCTTCATTTTGCAGTAAATTCTGTGCCATAAGTGTCACAAATTTCAAATCTAACCCAAGGCAAATCTATTTTAAGTATGGCATTGAAGAATTAGTTTTTTTGCTTATTTACTTCAAAGTTCATTTAATTCCTGTGCAATATGGCAATACTGCAGCAAAGCCTCACGTCAGAGAATTAGTTAACGGAAACTTTCAGAAAAAATATTTTCTAAATCAATGATAACATGAGAGTGAGCTTCAGATCTTTTAATGGATCCCAGCTGATGAAAAGTTTAATAACTTCAGATATCTGAAACTAATAATGCACGTAAAGTGAAGAATGAATAAAAAACAAATCCTTATCTATTGAAAGGTACAGGGGGTGGACAAAATAATCTCAACACTGTGAAACTTTATTAGTAGGGTGTTGATCCTGAATTACAGCTTGTATCCGATATGGGATGGATAAATGGAGGTCATGTTTAAAGGAACCTGCAGCCATTCCTCGTGCAAATCAGTCTCTAGTTCAGAAAGTGTGGAGGCTGGTGGAAATGTACTTTAGCCTCTAAAATACTCCAAAAAGGTTCGATTATGTTAAGATCAGGAGACTGAGGAAGCCAGATGAGATGTTCCACTTCATAAGCGTGCTCATCGAACCATAGTTGGAGACTGAAGGGGCCAGACGAAAGGATGGTTGCCCACGCTGTAGGAGTTTTTCAGCCAACAGTTGCACGGATAATTAGGCATGATCGACAATTAGAAAAAGCATCATAAAGCTCACATTCATTGCCTATTTCCTTGACATGTTGCTGAAAGGAAGACCAACAGCTGAAAGCTTTAAGAGCACCACTTATTGGGAGAAAAATGGAAGTATGTCACTACTTTGGACGAGGCATGGATCTACCTTAGTGATACCAAGAAGACAAAGGCAATATTTTATCGCTCTTTTGATGCCAAAGGACGATCTAAGTGGTATCGCGAATGCAAAGAAAACTTTTCGAGAGGATTCATGATTGTTGCAGGTTACAGATACAGAGGATTGCCACTCAGGAAGGTACCTGCAAAGGTCAAGATTAATGCTGCCTTTTACCGTGAGCATGTCCTGGAAACATTGTATCGTGACGATATTCCCGCATTGTATGGCAGCGACAAAAGTGTGGATTCATCAGAACAAGGCATTGAGCCATACAGTTAGAGCGACCCAGCTGTACATAGTCAATACGGTGTCTGAAACCGGAATACGAGCAATCCCATACAATATGATTCCTGTAAAATCCTCCAATGCATCTCCAATGGACTTCTGCAGGTTCGGATTACTTAAAAGGGCTCTGGAAACATGATGACCGAAAACAGTAGAAGAGCTTTGGAAAGCTTGCAAAGAGGAGTGTTACAAGATCCCCCTCGTCTACCTCCAATGCAGCCTTCTTCAACGGAAACTGCAATGCAGAGCCATTGCCAGAATGCAGGAGAACCCTAATTTTAATTGAACACGACCAGTGGTGAAGAAAAGGGTTCTGCTAAGTACATGACGTGATCAAAATCGACCGAATAAACATGAATCAACCCTCCGTATTATTCTGTCTATCCCTTTATCTCAATATAAAATTTCAATATGTATAAAATAAAATAAAATAAAATAAAAAGTACAAATCATATGCCTGTTGGCTACAAAATAATTCTTTAAGAAATTTAAATAGTATCTTGATACTAAAATGATACAAAAATGAAAAAAATAAAATGCCACTGGACAAAGAAAATGGTTTTGTCTAAAATACCAACTGATTGCTGATAAATGAAATAAAACTGTCCATTCAAATTCACTTTAGAAAAAGGATACGTGGGGTGCCTTCTGTTCTGCAAACCATATAGACACAAGCAGCAATTACGTGGGAGTTTTTCCTTCCTTTTGTTAGCTTTTTCGCTACAGCCATTTTAAAAAAATTAAATGCTGTATCAATACAGTGCTGATTCAACCGTAACTGTTGAGAAAGTTGAACAATTTTTTTCTTACCTATAAAGAGAATTATTATTATTTTTAGAAATTATAAAAAAATAAATAAAAAGGAATCAATAATCTTTATACCTCATGATTTTAAATCTGAGTAATTATTTATTATTCATTTGTTTGCAAATTAAAAGATTTAATCTTCAGCTTTTTTCTGTATTGGCATTAATGTAAAATTTCTTCCAATTGTAGTATTTTTTCTCAAATGTTTTCTGTTGTGGAAACAGTTAATCCATTTCAGATTACATTTATTTTATTTATTTATTATTTTGACTTTTTTGGTAAATGAATATTCTGATATTTTTTTTTCTTTAATTTTACAAAAAATTTTAACAAAATTCAAACTACACTCAAAAGTTAAGCAATAAACAACAATTTGTGAAAAAAATAAAGCTTTTAATGAATGCGAATAAAATCCACTGAAATAACAGTGACAGTTGTGACACTTCATTTGCATGACTTCATTAAATGCCATCTTCTACAATTGAAGTACATATATAGGCAGGTATCTCTGCAATCCGGTGTTGTATAATAAGTGATAATGGCAGAGTATCACCACTGAAGCGACTCTGAACAAGGCGTGATAGTAGATACCAGAGATGGGTTGCTTCATCTCCAAAATCAACATAAAATTTGGGTTTTTAAGATGCAACAATTTTAAAAAGTGTACCGAGATGACACAACATCAGGGAAGACATCCAGCTTGTGACACAACTGCGGTCTAACAAAAACACTGGAAGCATCATGTGGCATGAATTGTAATACTGACCAGTAGACAACAATTCAATGCTGGACCAGTAGATAACACAATGCTGGATCTACATGTAACGACAACATTCAAATAGTAAATCGGTCTCTTGCTTCTATGGGGTGCAGGAACCAACAGCCCGCTATATACAGGGTAAGCAAAAAGGATTTTAACGATTTCAAAAATCTCCTGTAACATCGCTATTGTAGTTAAGAGGGAGAGTCAACTGAAAACCTTAAATATTTTTTTAAATTTAATTTATTGAACAAAAGTGGAACACAAGTGTATCATTTTTCAATATAATCTCCATGGCATTCAACACACTTCCTCCAGCACGTAGGAAGTGCACGGATTCCTCTGGAAAAAAAATCTTTTGATCATGTGCGCAGCCACTTGTGCAGCACCTGTTATACCTCGGACTGAAATTTCTTTCCTCCCATCGCCTCTTTGAGTGGTCCAAACATGTGATAATCACTTGGAGCGAGGTCTGGTGAAGGTCATTTATGGTTGCAACTGTTGCACGGGCAGAATGCGGCCACACATTGTCATGCTGCAAAAGGGCACCAGTAGTCGGACGTCCACGTTGCTTTGATCTGATTGCAGGCCGAAGTTGATGTTTTAACATATTGGAATATGAGGCACTAGTGATGGTGTCTCCTCTAGGCGTGCATTGTCCGAAATAACGCCTCGTTCATCCCAAAAGAGTCGCATAACCTTTCCTGCAGGTGGCTGCGTCCAGAACTTGTTGGGTTTCGGTGATGAGGAATGGCACCATTCCTTGCTTGCTCTCTGTTTCGGGTTGGTGGTAGTGTACCCAGATTTCGTCTCCTGTAACAATTCCTGCAAGGAAGCCATCACCTTCTGCTTCAAAGTGCCGCAAAAGTTCTTCACAGGCATCAATGCGTCGCACTTTCAGTTCTTCAGTGAGCTTCCGTGGCGCCCATCTTGCAGACACTTTGTGAAACTTGAGCACATCATGAATGATGTAATGTGCTGAGCTATGACTAATGTTCAGATTTGCGGCTATTTCATCTATGGTCATACGGCGATTTTCAATCACACTGGCTTCAACAGCTGCAATAGACTCTGGTGTCACAACATGGTGTGCCTGACCCGGGAGTGGAGCGTCTGCCACAGAAGTCGCTCCATTCGTGAACTTCCTACTCCACTCATACACTTGCTGCAGTGATAAACATGCATCATCATACTGGATCTTCATTCGCCGATGGACTTCAATAGGTTTCACACCTTCACTGCTCAGAAAACGTATGACAGAACACTATTCTTCCTTGGTGCATGTCGCAAGCGCAGCAGTCATTTTGCACTAGTCATGTGGCACCATTTCGGCTCTCTCCAGTATTCTGCCACCTGTCAGGCATTCTTGAAAGCTTTGGTAACACTCCTGCCAACTTATAGAACAATGGCGCAAATTTTCGATTTTTAATTACATTTTTAAGGTTTTCATTTGACTCACCCTTGTATGATGCAACGAATGGTATAGTTGGATAGAGCACATATTCAAATTTTTTTTGTATGCTCTATCCAACTGTGAAAAATGACATACACGTCAACTGTAAATCAACTATGCACAATCCTGGCAAACACGACAGCAATGGGTAGCTGGCTGTTGTGCCATGTAACAAACGATTGCCACTGCTACTCACCATGTGGTGTTGTTGACAACATGGCGTTCACAGCTGAGGAAAAGGCGTAATGTGTTTTAGAGTATCATGCAACCAGGTCGTTAACAGTGGTACGGCGTGGTTTTCGCACCAAATTTCAGAATG
The DNA here is from genome assembly GCA_023159025.1 of Thereuonema tuberculata. Lineage (NCBI taxonomy): Eukaryota > Metazoa > Arthropoda > Chilopoda > Scutigeromorpha > Scutigeridae > Thereuonema > Thereuonema tuberculata. The sequence goes on along the minus strand of JAFIDM010075697.1, from coordinate 17,364 downwards.
ATCCACCTGCCAAGAACTCCATTCGTAAATGGTATGATCAATTTAAGCAAAGAGGGTGCATTTGTAAGAGCAAGTCGAGTGGCCGACCAACGGTCCCTTGAGGAGAATGTGCACCGCATTCAGGACATGTACCGTTGTAGCCCTAAAAAATTTATGCACAGAGAAAGCGCAGAACTGGGCATCCCGCATACGACTATGTGGCATGTGCTGTGGAAACACCTACCTACCATATCGCCTGCGGAGACTGCAGCATTTGACACTGAAGGACCACTGTCATCACGAGGCATTCTCTCAGATAATGTTACAGCAATTTAAAGTTGAGAACTTTCCGACCTCCATAATCAGCAGTGACGAGGCCACCTTTCATGTCAGTGGAAGAGTGAATTGGCACAATGTGTGAATTTGGGAAACGGAGAAACCCCATGCTTACGAGGAGCATGTGCGAGATTCCGAAAAGTGAATGTTTTCTGTGCCATTTTGGTGAACACAGTGTACAGCCCATTCTTCTTTGCAGAGAACACTGTGATAGGCTCCAACTACCTTGACATGTTAACAGAATGGTTGTTACCACAGCTGGAAAACGACACAGATGACTTCATTCTGCAGCAAGACTGGGCACCACCCCATTTCCACTCAGCAGTATGCGACCACCTGAACGAAAGGTTGCCACCAAGGTGGATCAGCGTGCAGATGCAAATGATCAGCAGCTGTTGATGTGGCCTTCCATTCTCCAGATCTCACTCCCTATGACTATTTTTTATGGGGTTATGTTAAAGACAAGGTGTTTGTATCGCCCTTACCATGGGATCTCAAAGAAAGTGAAAATGTACATTTGCACTGCAATTACAACAATAGACGAATCTATGCTAAGTTGCGTTTGGGAAGATTTTCAGTACCGTTTGGACATTTGTCGTGTTAACAATGGAGGCCATATTGAACATTTATAAGCTACTAGCTGTACCCGGCATGCGTTGCAATGCCACTCAAAGAAAGAAAGGGCTCGGTGAGAAGGGGCAGTAAATATAAGGTCCCGGTGTCGATCGGGGTGGGACAATTAGGCCCTTGTGTCGCCATCCCCAACCTAAGTGTGCTGGACCTGTCCCCCATAGGAGAGAGAATTTTTCCCTTTTTGCAATTGATTTTTTTTTTTGGGGGGGGGGCCCGAGAAGGGGCCCTAAATATAAGGTCCGGGTGTCGGTCGGGTGTGGGACACTTAGGCCCTTTTGTCGCCTTCCCCCTACTCAAGTGTGGTGTCCCTGCTCCCCATAGGAGAGGGAATTTTTCACTTTACATAATATTTGTGTAGTTCTCATTTTCACCACCAGGTGGATATTGGATATTTCAGGGATTTTACCCCTTTTCAACCCCTTTGGGGGGGGGGGTCCAGGTTCTAAGGTAGCCTATGTTTTCCGCAGGATCCTAAAGAGTAATTCTGCAAAGTTTGGTCCAGATAGGTCAAAGGGCCTAGAAGTGTATAAAGGACAAAGAAAGAAAGAAAGATTCATTTTTATATATAAGCTATGCATACAAAAAAACTTGAATATGTGCTCTATCCAACTGTACCATTCATTGCATCATAATTACAAAAGCAATGTTACAGGAAATTTTTGAAATTGTTAAAATCATTTTTGCCAGCAACAAATAAACAAATCAACTCAGATATTGGCTTATGCAGATGATGTAGACATTGCCAGCAGATCATTAAAAGCAATAAAAGAATCCTTCCTAGCAATTGAGAGCAGTGGAAGAAAAGTAGTAATAAAGGAAGCAAAAACAAAATATAGGAAAAGCACAATGAAAACCTGCCCTCTAATATTAGTATAGACAATTATACCTTTTCCATAGTTGATAGCTTTACTTACCTGGGATTTACTATAAATTACAATAACAATCAATCTGAAGAAATTAAGGCATGTTTTGCAGCAGCAAATAGAGCTTACTTTGGACTGTTAAATCACTTTGTCACACTCACTATCAAGACATACAAAGTTGACCATTTATAAGACATTTGTTAGACCTGCATTAACATACATGGACCTTAACAAAAAAACATGAAAACTTATTAGAAGCTTTTGAACGAAAGATACTACAAAGTATACTGGGTCCAATCTACAAAAATGGACAATGGAGGAAGCATTATAATAAGGAACTCTATGTGATTTTTGGTGATTTGACAGTTACAGAGTTTGTGAAGATTACTAGACTGGGATGGGCAGGACATGTTGCCCGAATGGAAGATAATGAACCCCCAAAGAAAATACCTCTCTGAAACCCAGGAGGAACAAAGAGTCGTGGATGTCCCAAACTGAGATGGGTGGATAGGGTTGATGAAGATGTAAGAAGCCTGGGATATAAAACTTGGAAAATGATTGCTCAAGATCGAGATAGATGGAAGCGGTTTCTAGAGGAGATCAAGGTCCACACTGGGTTGTAGCACTAAAGAAGAAGAAGAAATATAGGGAAACAGAATCATAAAACAGATACTGAATTTTTCAAAACAATTCAGGATTTTATTGAGAATAGATCTTTTATAAATTTTGAAGAGAACATGGATGTACTAGATGTAGAGAATTATTTTATTAACTTATTAAGAAGAGAAGCTTATGCGAATAATAAGATGAAATGGGAAACAGGAATAGAAAAGCACTTTTTAAATGATAAAAATATAGGATATAATAAAGATATAGAATAAAATGAGATATAAGAAGTATTAGTAAAATTAAAAATAGAAAGCTCCGGAAACTGATGGGAATAAAAATTAAATCCTGAAAGATTTACCAAATTATAATATGCTAAGATGGTTTCAAAAAATATGGGTTGGAACAAATTCTAGATAATGGGAGAGAAGAAAGGATTATCCCTTTCTTCTAAAAAAGGAGATTAAGAACTTCCTGAAAATTATAGAGCAATAACCCTTCTAAATTATACCTTTTCCATAGTTGATAGCTTTACTTACCTGGGATTTACTGTAAATTACAATAACAATCAATCTGAAGAAATTAAAGCAAGTCTTGCAGCAGCAAATAGAGCTTACTTTGGACTGTTAAATCACTTTGTCACACTTACTATCAAGACATACAAAGTTGACTATTTATAATTTTAATACTAATTTTAAAATCTTTAGTGAGATAATTAGAATAGAGAACTGGATTTTGGAAAAGAATGCATTAGGAGAATCAGGCAAGTTTTAGAAAAGGATATTCCACTCATGATGTTAACAAACGATACTAGCAAAAATACTTGTTCTTCAGGCTGGCTACAAAAAAGAGCTGTCCTGATGTCGATGACAAAGAAATTGTAATTGTGTGATGACAACTGAAACTTTTCCAGTTGGTAAAAAAGACACATGGTAGTTACAAATTATGTTATAGCTCTGCTACCTACGCTTCATTCTGGAAGCCTTGCATATGTAACATTAAAAAAAAAAAAAAAAACAGTATTTCTTTAAAAAAAGCATATTACATCCAAAGTAAACTAAACACGAAACTTAGAATTAAGAACACTCAAGTCAAATTTCATGTTTGTAACTCAAGGAGTTTCGGAGATCCACATACTATGCAGGAAAGTTCCCCTCCCTAACCCAGTTTTCACCCCTAAGAATCTGAATATCGGAAATTTGTCAAATACATGTAGTTTAAAGTTTGACAAAGAACTCATATCAAATTTCAAATCAAGTGGTTTTGGAGATACATATACCCTAGAAGAATGTTTGCACTCCCGTTTATATCCCTAAGGATACAAATACATTAATTCTTTATTGAAATGCATAAATTTTAGATTTTGACAAACAACACCCAAGTGAAATTTCATGTTTGCAACTGAAGCGGTTTCGGAGATATGCATACCCTGCAGGAAAACTGAACTTGCATAATTTTAATCAGTACTCTGGTAAATAGTATAGTTTTGTATGGGATAGAATTACATGGGCAGACATTAGGGCAGGAGTTGAATCCTTGGTAGTATCTCTTTGTAACGATATTTTTTTTTTTTTTAAATTTGAAACATCAATGTCAGGTTATATTATACAGAATGAAAATGAATTTTTTGTAACTTTAAAACTGAAGCTATTAAAAGAGTATGCGAATATATAGAAATACTACTAAATTACAGTAAGACTAGATGTGCACTGAAATGTTTCAGAGAATTGACAGGTAAAACCAAGAAAGGCAAAAGGGTTAAATAGCATTATCAAAAAACATGAAAAAAGGTAGACATAGATGAATTCATATATTTAACTTATTTAAGAATTCATGTTTTGGGGAATATTACAAAGTTAACAGACGAGTTATTTATCATAAAATTTTAAATTCTACATATAATGAACATGACAGCCTATGGTTCTTACTATTTACATTCCTTATCTTTCTTATTGGAAAATATAAGAACAGGAATCTATGCAAGTACTGGTTAAATGATAAATCCAATCAAGGGTGCACATCAAAGGAAATAGAGATCCATGTGTTTATTGATTGTAGAACAACAAAGAAAAATAGTAAATAGAGAACATTTTAGGAGATGAGGAAAAATAATGGTGGTTAAACTTAAATCAAAGTGTAAAAATTGTGTGATTTACTTTGTCCTTTATTAAAAAAGAGAAGAACTTGAAAAGCAATTAACAGTTAAAACCTTAGAGTTCAAAATATTGATGATTTAATATAATTTACTATTATTTGTTAAAATTATAAATATTTATTTAATTAAATAAAAATAATTTTTATAATTTAAGCTATACTGTTAACCTTTGTTTATATGTACTGTATTTCAAATTAATGAGCCATACCCATTATGAAAAGGGTAAATATCTAAGAATGTAAAAAATAATGTCAAAATATCCCCCCCCCCCCCCGCCCTTCCTGGGAAAATTTTCTTTGGGAGTTAATTATTTATTATTTCTTGCCAATGTGTTAAGTATTTTCATGATAAGAAAGAGTAAGCAAATTAAACAGTAACCTGAATAAGATTTCTTAGTTCTTTGCAACTACAATCATCAAGAAAACAAGCACAAAGCTATAAGATAACAGACAATGGTACAGACCCAATGTTTCTGTACCAAATATACAAAACTGCTTCTCTAACAAAAGTGTTCTCTCTTTAATTCATTCTTTTTTACCCCTCTGATACATAAGAGCTGAAAATGTTGCAAATATTGTCCGTTCAATTATTGCCAATACACACTAAAAGAATAAAAATGCTGAGAATGTTGACTCATTAGAGGAAATGTACATCACCACAAACACCACTGTCGCTAACTATGACTGCACAACTTTAATACACCAGGATGATTTGTTCATTTTACAGATAACCATGGTATTTTTTCCATATCTCTATTAGCTATTGAATGTCTCTTATCAGAATTTCCTCATATTCCAGTTAGCTGCGGTGATAACTAACTTGAATAATAAAAGATCTGATCTAACTCAACAATTCCTATTTGTTTCCATTTATTTACTACAGATGTCCTTTATGAGAATTATTCCCTTTGATCCATTCAACGTTTCAATGAAAATAATTGCATGTTAAAAATAAGAATAAAAAGGCTTACCATTCTGAAGTGTGATCAGTCTGGATTCTTTGCCAATTCCATGATGGAATCCACCACTAAAGCAACTGGGCATCTTCCCTAAAATCAAATAACAGCTATTACATTTCATTGCTGGCATTTCAAATCACTAAACATAATATTCTATAGTGACAAAATCACCTTCCTTACTTATAACAATTAAACATCTAAAACTACTTGAATAATGTTTGAAGATTTTTAAATTTCTGATTCAAAATATAGAGAAGCCAAAAACATTCAAACAAATTTGGCACAAACTGCAACATTATTAAGAAACAAAGTGTTTTGTTTTTTTTTTTTCCCCTCCAGTCACAAAACACAGGGAATATGTTAGGCAGAATGATTATTATTATTTTATTTTTTTTAATATTTTCTCACACTCCTATTGTCTGAACAAATCTTTACTACAGTTTTTATAAAATGGTAGTTATGTCTGGAATTCAAACAATGTAGCAATTCAATGACACTCAAGTCAAATAAAAGTTTTATTTCTATGTCAACATAAAGACTTCCCCATATAAAAATAAAGAAACTCCTCCAATTCAGTCGTTACCTTCTGTGATTTCAATTAACTGCAATGTTTGTTAATGTCATAATTTTATAACGCATCTCACTTGTTAAAAAAGTTGAAGAAAGTGCTCTAATTTTTCTTTTTGAGTCCTGAGTTGTAATTAATTCTTAAAAATAGTACTTTTTTTTGTGATGTTATTTGCAATTTATCTACATTTTACTGGCACCTATTTCTAAAACTTTAAAAACACTTACAAAGAAAGGGCACAGCCTATAAATCGGCAAAATCAGTGCCATTTTCTGAGGTGAAAGTACACATCGAGTACTTCAAAAATATATGTAGGTTTGGGGACCAATACTCAACCAATTTCAAGGTACAGTAGACTCCCTTTTAACTGGACTTCGTTTAACCGGATCTCTGCTTTAACTGGACGAATTTTTTTTATCTTTAAAATGTAAAAAGAAAACAAACAAACAAACAAACAAAAAAAAACATGTGTTTCGTTATTTAGTATCGGTATCGCACGTATTTCAGATACAATTTCTTAATGAATGTCAAGACGTCGATGCAGAAAACGTAGAGTAATGGCTGACCATTGACAAGGATCTCCAGCAAGACTTTGTCGGATGATGACATCGTCAGCGCTGCCACAAATGGGGTTCAAGATGATGATGATGGCGACGACATCGTTGAAAATACCACATCCCTCATACGGAAGGAATGAAAGTTTTAGAAGCGGCATTATGCTATGTGGAGCAGCTGTCATCAGCTTCCCCCATTGATGTGATGCTGATTAAAAAATGGCAAAACTATGCAGCAAGTTGCCAAACTTCTAGGCTTCAATAAAAAAAGTTACTCATTTTTTAATGATTTGGAACATTTAACATTCTAATACATTGAATAAAAGGACGCAATGTTTTAATTGTGTGAAGAGATCCATCCTCAGGGTGCGAATCCTAACTTTAGCTAAGTGCCGTGGTTTGATACCTATCTTTGAATTATTCCGGCACGTTAAACTTCTTTTATTTGTTTTAATTGTGTATTTATTTATAAGACAAATACATTTGAACTTTAATTTATTTCACTTCTCCGGTTTAACCGGATTTTCACTTAACCAGCTTACCCTCAGTCCCATTTAAGCCAGTTAAGAGGGATTTTCACTTAACAGCTTACCCTCAGTCCAGTGGCGTACTTAGAACTTCTGCCGCCCGGGGCGGTCTCCAACTTGCCGCCCTTTTTAAGTCAATGAAATGGTGGTTTTTATAAATTAATAAACATAAATAAATAATTGTAATTGAGGCAAACTGTAGGTGGGTAACTTTTTTTACAATTGGATGCCATATTTAAATTACAAAACATATATCTAATTTACAAAAAAAAATACCATTAAATATTTTTTATTTTATATTTATAAATAAATAATTTCATTTCTTTTGGATAAACAACAAATTGTACACATATGTATGTACACATATTTATATACGGTATTTACTCTTCTAACTTTCATAGTAGAAAAATCGTGTATAATGCTCTCAAAATTTATATTATTTGTAATTTCTTGTTCTATGGACAACATTGCAAGATTTTGTAGTCTTAAATCACTCATTGTGGAACGAAGATAATTTTTTATCAACTTCAATTTGGAGAAGCTCCTTTCGCAACTAGCGACACTGATAGCAATTGTTAAAAAAATCCTTAGCAAAATTACAATGTTAGGTACAGAATTTTCCAATCTATACTGTTGAATAAATTTTAGTAGATCAAGAGGGCACCCCCCCCTCCCGTTTTTCCAACGTTTTGCCTCTTCTTGTAGTGCAGGTACAGCCATAAAAACCTGGATACTTTTTCATTCAATATGGAACTGTTCTTTATCAATGTCAATAAAGTCATTTATTTGACATTCAAATTCTTCATTTAGAAGGTTACATGGTATTATACACGCATATTTTCTTGAAGGACATGCAACTGATCAAAGCGTTCTTTTATTTCCTTCATAATTCTATCCATAGATAAAAACATTTCTCTTCGTACTTCTTGTTCTAAGGATAGCCCCTCATCTCCTGAATTTTCCCCACTCATATTTTTTCTCCTTTTAACTCGACGTTCAGTCGATATCTCCAACTCTTCACAAATTGTTTGGACTGCCATAACAGCGTTTAGTATTAGCGCATCTCTCTGTTCCATGAAATGGGTTTGCAAAGAGTTTAGTTTTATATAGCCTTGATGAACATTTAACCCTTTTATTTGCAGGTATTTTTGCACGTCATTAACTTCCAAAAGGACGGGTTCCCGTAAATTGAGATAACATAAGAAAAGAAAACGATTGCATTGAATTGAGTAATATTCCAGCATCTGATCTCGTTTTACTATTTTCTTCTTCAGATGTCAATTTTTCCAAGGCGCTTAAAATGTAAAAAAAAAAATGTTTTTTTACTATAGTTACTGCTTCTGCTCTAGCGCTCCAGGGAGTTTCTACGCTGTGTTTAACACCTTGACCAGTGCAGAAAGTAAAACATCCCATCGACGAGTGGAAAAAGAAAAAAATGAAAACAACTGCTCGATAGTTCTAAAAAATGTTATGGAATCGATAGCAGTAGAAGCTGCATGTAAACATACCAGGTTTAAAGAATGATTTGTACATGCTACAAATTCTGCATTTGGATTTATTAATTTAATGCGAGTGAACACCGCTGTGCTTTCCTACCATGAAGGCAGCATTATCGTAAGCCTGTCCTCTGCAATTTTTTTATATCTAAACCGTCATTTTCTAATTTCGTTAAATCATATTTGTGATTTCCTCAGCAGTTTTTCCTTTAGTTTCTACAAAGTCAAGAAACGATTCTACAACTGTAACTTCGCTGCCATCAATAACTACATATCTAATAATTTGACTGGTTTGATTTTTTGTGGGAAATATCTGGAGTGCTATCAAATATCATACAAAACTAAGTAGAGCCCCGATTATCCGCGAGTGCCGCGAAAATTTTAATTACGAACCTCAAAAAAACCAATTTTAATCCAAGCCAACAACAGGGGAAAATACAATAGGCCCTACAGTGCGAAAGTCGAAAATTACTGACAGGTTTATTGTGCATTGTGATCCTATAGGCCTTCTCGGAATTTGTGGATGCAAATGTAGAGCAAAGGTTTCTCCTTTACTGTAAATATTTTAAAAGTTTTACATATTATTATGTAATAATAATTAGTTATTATTAGCTCTATGAATTCATTCTGAATCTTCGGCGCCAAATAGGATATACTATCGTTATTACCCATCTTAATTTTTACTACATGTTCACGTAATACTGGGTCGTACTTAGCCAACAAGTCAACAACCTCTAGAAAATTTCCTCTCTTTTCCATTGAATTGATGAACACTTTCACAATGACCTCGAAACACCCAAATTTTGTTTTGCTAAGAATCTAATTATATCAACTATTCTTATAAGAATTTCCTTCCATTTTTTGATTTCCTTATCAATATTCTGTTGTTGTAGTTTATCAAAAGTTGCGCCATGTTCAAGTCTTATTTCTAATTCCTTCCATTGGGAAAACGATCGAATGTGCAATGGGCTCAACTCGTGTTGACTTATTTTGGGATTAAGTTTGCACCATTTGTTAAAATCATTTTCCGTGTTAAAACAGTAATTGACAAAGATCATTAAACAGTTTGCAGCAAAAACAATATGATAGTCTATACTTTTCTTCGATGGTGAATACACCATCCACTATCTTAACAGCTTTTCACCATTAGGCAAAATTTAAAAAAAAAACCAGTTGCGAATAAGCTTTCTAAGTGAACAAATTGTTATTTACAACTAAAACTAAAAATAAAAAATGCCGCCCAGTGCGGACCATACCCACCGCCCCTCTCTAGGTACGCCACTGCCTCAGTCCCATTTAAGCCAGTTAAGAGGGATTTTCACTTAACAGCTTACCCTCAGTCCCATTTAAGCCAGTTAAGAGACTGTATTTGACATGGTTTTCATTGATTTTTAAGTATTAGCAGTTTAATTCCCTATTGTTCAATTTCAACAAGTGTTGGACTGGAGATCTAAGTTCAATTCTACTGAAGGGAAAGCTTGTTTGTTTGTTTTTTTAAATTCACTTTTTTTTCTTCTTCTTTCAAGCAAGTTGGTGAGATTGATGTCAGGTTCTTACCTTGTAAGTTCAAATGAAAATAAGTTTTGAATCAGAGAAACCTGAAATCGAAATACTGAAAAATCAACCTTACGTTGTTCATACAAGAATCATATTAGTTAATGTTGGAATCCTAAGCAGAGTGAGTTAAAATGTGAGTTAAAAATGAAGAAACTAAACTTTTGCTTGACATGAACTTTTACTGCAAAGAGATCGCCATCATAAAAAAAAAACACAATACAGCAGCGCCACTTTTTCTGAACTACTTTTTCTTTTCTTTTAACTAAGCGCTGTAGATTACTTTCAGTTTGAATTAATACATTACTTTCAGTTTCTATTAGTACAAAACTTATCAAAACATTACCATTACTGAATTAATCTAAACACAAACTACCAGATTTATAAACATTGTAAACTTAAAAACATTGTAAACTAACACCTCCCCTCAATGTTTTATAAATCTGCAACCTTAACTATTTAAAACAAAAAATCTTAAAATTATACTAGTCCAAAGGCATTGGCAAATTTCCTTGTCTTCACTGCTTTCAATGGTTTGCCTGTCAAAATCTTGCTTGCCACGAATATCAAATCCACTGCCAGTACCTCTGCGACTTTTGCCTCGTCGAGGTTTTCCTTTATTACCACGAGGTTCTCGTTTCCTGAATTCTTTGATTGAAGTCGGTTCACCAGTTCCTTCTTTTCTGTTTGGGACTTTGTCTTGTGATGGTTCGATTGAACAGACATCACGTTCTTTACCAGATTCCTCTTCGTAACTGGGAGAACTTGTTTTCTTCTTCCTCTCTTTAACATCTTGAGTCACTTCTTGAGGAGAATTACTAAACTTCATAATTCTTTCGGTGATCGGCTTCTGGGAGCGAGCTTTATTATTTTCTTCTTTCTTTGGTAGTGGGGGTTCCTGGGGCTTGACTTGTTGTGCTTCTGGTAATGGAGTTTTCTGCAGCTTGACTTGTTGAGCTTCTTTAGAATCCTTTTTGACTTCAGGCACGGGTTTACCTTTCGGAGTCACTGATGGAGCTCCCTTAGACTTGTTTATATTTTCTTGTTCTTTAAGTTCCTCAACCAGGCGTTCTGTAGGTCGTCCCCCATTCTGCCTCTGCAATTCCTCTGTTTCTGGAGTAATTTTTTCCATTTTTGTTGTCACAGTAAGTGCATGTTCACCTTTATCTAGCTCAAGTTCATACATTCCAGCATTAACTCTTGCTGTAGCCACTGTTTTTCCTTTCCAGATGATAAGGCACTTATCGGTTCCACCTACACACGTTGTAGTGAATCCCAGCTTGCCTAACTTGCTTGTAGATAGTAAACTTCCGCTGAAAGTCTGAGTGTACAGCACGTCCTTCACTGTGATAACTCGTACATCATTCCCATTACCGGTTCTGCATCGCAGAATGCCACTGCCAACACCTTCCGCAGTGATCACTCGATTGTCTGCTAACCGTACTTTTGTCCGCACGGTGGTGTCTAAAGATGTAAAGAACTTTCTATCACAGCTCATGTGCCTTCCCGTTCCTGAATCTACATACCATTTATCACGGTTGACTTCACCCACTGTGAAACAAATATCTGGATCTGAAAGTCTTTCTTGATTGACCATGTTTGCCCCAAGTATCTTTTCCTTTTCTTGGTTTTTCTTTTTCCAAAGTCTGTATTGGGGACAATCACGCTTGAGATGGCCTGCTTTCTTCTTGCAAAAATAGCATTCTCCGTAAAACTGCGATGCTCCGCTTGCAATGCTTGATCTTTGAGTGTCTTTCCTTCTCGGCGTGCATACTTTAAGAACTTTCTCTTCATGAACCTGCTCCCCGGATGAATAACCAAGTCTCCTTTGGTACTCTTCGAGCATTTTCGTCTTCACGAGGCTTAGCGTCAGATCTTTATCAGGTCTAGTCTCCAACGCTGTTATCAGTGTTGCATAACTGTCTGGTAAGCTGCTCAGCATAAATGCTACCGCCAGTCTGTCCGCTATTTCTTCCCTGAGTGCTGTAATCTGGTTCAGGTTGTCCTCCATTTCTTGGATGTGCTTTTCCATATCTCCGCCTTCCTGTAACTTTCTGGAACACAATCGCCTTAATAGAGTTACAATGTTCGACAAAGTAGCCTTCTGATGGTATTCCTGAAGTGATCGCCATGCTGCCTGCGCTGTAGTAGCTTTCCTAATGTGACCTAGTTGGTTGTCACTCACTCGTAGACCAATTTCAGCCCTGGCTTTCCCATCATTTGTCAACCATTTACTGTCCGGATTATGTGGAATTTCCTTATCTATTACGTCCCATACACCTTCCCTTATCAGTAATAGTTCCATTTTGAACTTCCATATCGGGTAGTTATTGTTGTTCAGCCTTTCAATAACAATTTCATCTGACATTCTTCACGAAAGATAAGCCTAACTTCGCAATGTCCGATAATTTCACTTTAAATCTTCTTTATTCTTCAAACTCACCATTTAAACTCGTCCGGATGCTTTGGAACACGTTATCTCGGCCCGTAACCTGTTGGAATCCTAAGCAGAGTGAGTTAAAATGTGAGTTAAAAATGAAGAAACTAAACTTTTGCTTGACATGAACTTTTACTGCAAAGAGATCGCCATCATAAAAAAAAAAACACAATACAGCAGCGCCACTTTTTCTGAACTACTTTTTCTTTTCTTTTAACTAAGCGCTGTAGATTACTTTCAGTTTGAATTAATACATTACTTTCAGTTTCTATTAGTACAAAACTTATCAAAACATTACCATTACTGAATTAATCTAAACACAAACTACCAGATTTATAAACATTGTAAACTAACAGTTAAATAGTGTAAAGCCACAGTGCAGCATAAGCCAAGAGGCAATACTTTTGGCATTGTGGATGACTAAAGCCATATCTTATGGAAAGTACTCAAATCAATGGTCCCAAGAAAATGTAATAAGTCGTACAAAAAAAAAATTCAGTAGATACAAAAAACCACTTTTGAAATAATAAAGAAATTATATTCAAAAAAGTATTAAAATAAAGATAATATCTGTTGGCATAGATGCACATATTTCTATACAAAAAATATGTTTATACTTTGTTTTATTATTTTATGAAGACTTCAAAACATTTAAGATTGATAGTAAATGTCTCATGTTGTAACATAAGTTCCTAAAAAGTTGTGTATATTATGGATTCCAGTTATTTGGGACACATTGGGGCTAGTGCATTTTGGCCATATATATAAAACACAAAGTTTAAATGAGAAACTAAGTGTTATTTAAATATTTTCTTCTTTTCCAACATCGGACCACTGATGGACACTCCTTGTCCACTTACAATGGAAAACCACTGATTCAGAGCATCCTCAACATCAGGATCTTTTCCTTGATGTTTACGTTTGTTGGATCTTGCAGTTTATCCTGTTGGTGTATCAAACGTGCAATTGTAGATTTCGGCACTCCAGTTATCTCCAACAAATGATGATGACTGATTCAAGGTGAATGGTCTTTTACTATGTCCAATACGGCAAGTTTTTGCCTACTGACAGGTCCCTACATGACATTTTGTTGAGGCACTAAAAGAAAAACAATTTTAACATTCACAACACTGTCAAAGTACAATACTCTACTGTCACGGCTCTTGGTTTATCTGGGTTTTTTTTTTACTCTTTTCTGCCATCTTACTCTTATTTTTAATTTTTGTGAATTCCTTTTGTATTAGACTTACTGTTTCATCATTCAGGTTCTTCATTTTCTTTAGTTGGCCTTTTTGCCCTCTGGTTTCCCTTTCTGTTTACTTGAAAAATTCCTTCGCTTGTTTCCCATTGTCTTTGGCCTGTCAATCACTTCTCCCTTCATGGCTTGCCCGTTTATTCATCGCCTGTCTCGTTATTGGTTAATTTTTGTATATTTTGGTGATGTAATCAGATATTCTTTTAAATAATTTTTTTTAAGGAAATAAAATAGTTTGGTGTCAGAGTCGTTAAGCCAAATGAAATGTAGTCTCCACACTTCTCTTATTTTTAATTTCTGCCTTTTCATTATGAATAAGAATTAAGATTGGTGACATAGGAGAGGTACGGTGACGGGATATGAAACATCGATCGTGTAGGTGTGTCTTCAACTGCCGAAACACCCCAGCACGTTTGCCATGGGAACTGATGGTTTTGCAAACTTGGTGGACGTGACCAAGCCGTACAAAAACCCACAGCAAGGACTGACGGATGACGTCTGTTAGCCGCCACAGCCAACTGACCCTTAACAATTGCTGGGAAGGCAGCGATTGTAGTGCTTTGCTGGATAGAGAATTACTCTGCGGAGCAGTGTCAAATCTGTCTGGGGCGCTGCCCACTACCGCGAGTTGACCACCTACAAAGTATCTCTGGCTAGGAGCGAAGCAACTCCCCGGTATCAGAATCCATGAACTGGGATAAGCGCCAGTGATATGTATTTTAAATGTGCTACAGTTAGTCATTACAATGAAGTGTTTTTATTCGCCCGACGACGGTACCTGTGTAATGTGTATCCGCGTGTGAATTGGATGCCTTAATACAAACTTGGGATCCCATGGTGTATTGCAAGCAGCAATGATGGTCGTAAGTGACAGATATAGGCCTATTACTTAAACTATGCGCAAGTGTACCAACAAACATTCATCTTTTCTTTCTATTTATCTGACTAAACTCCTATTTTGAAAACTTTCCTAAATGAAAGAACAATCAAAACGACATTTGCATGTGTTAAGCCATTTATCTAATTAACATCACATTTACACTCACTTCCAAAAGTTAGGCACGAGAGGAAAAATGTTAATTTCCATAAGAGATCTGAAGTAAAGAAGCTGAAATTTGATGCAAAGGTAGAAGGAAGTATGCAAATTATATAGGTAACAGCCAATCACAGTTTCGCGTTGAGAAATATGCAAAACAGGCAGTCGTATAAGAAGCCTGCATTGTGAAAGATTACAGAGTTGCATGTAAGTGCTGATGAAAGGTGTTTAGAACATTCGTACAGTTTGTTTTCAAGCTAGATGTGTTTCTATGGCTTCCAGAAGACAAATGGAAGATTCTGAGCACTGGCGATCTGTCGGACGCATTGAAGCAGGACAGTCTATAACAGATGTTGCTCGTTTCTTCGGCGTTCATCATTCGGTCATTTCACGATTATGGAAACAATTCCAAACCAGCCAAACAGTTGTCCAAAGACCTGTAGCCGGTCATCCAAGGGTTACGATCCCCGTGGAAGATCTATATATTGCTGTTGTAGCCAAGTGGAATCGAAGATCGACCTCCACACGTGTGACATCTATGGTTGTAGCGGCCATTGGTAAGACGATATCTGCCACTACTGTTCGTCGAAGGATAAATATGAATGGTCTGTACGCCTGTGTTCCTTTATCCGTCCAATCCAGAGGGGCACGATTACAGTGGTGTAGCCAGCATGTGAATAAGACTATGTCTGATTGGGGTAATGTTATGTTCACAGATGAGTCCAGATTTGCCCTACAACTTGATAAGCATCTAAGGGTCTGGAGGGAACAAGGCACATACAATCGGCCCCAGAACATCACGCATTCCACGGTGGAAGCATCATGGTCTGGGCAGGGATTTCATTGGGATATCACACCAACCTGCACATCTACAAGCGAGGTTCTGTGACTCCTGTACGGTATCGAGATGAAGTCCTAGACCCCATTGTGAAACTGTAAGCTGCAGCAGTTGATCCTTCTTTCATTTTAATGGACGATAATGTGCATCCCCATAGAGCTGCCATCGTTGACGACTTTCTGGAAAGTGAGGGGATTGAGCGTTTGAAGTGGCTGGCTTACTCGCCAGACCTTAATCCAATTGAAAATCTTTGTGATGCCCTCGGCCGTGCTGTATGTCGACGTTTCCCACCTCCAACCACTCTCAGAGCTTTAGAAACTGTCCTACAGGAGGAATGGCGATTACTGGACTCTGAGGTGGTTGATCACCTCGTAACAAGCATGATCACACGCAGTAAACTTTGTATGCAGATGTTTGTATGCTCACATACCCTATTAATGTCGGTTTTTATTGTTTGTTTTGAATTTAAACATCATTTTGTTAATGACGCAAATAGAATGTCATCTTATAATTTATGAAAATTCAATATTTTGTTTATCGCTGTATGTAATTCTTTGTTTTGTTTCATGAATAAACATAGAGCTACTTACTTGCAGCATTTCATGTCAATCAAAGCAGTACTTGTCCATTTTTTTCGCATTTTACTGCTCCATGCTTAACTTTTGGAAGTGAGTGTACTTTGACAATTTCTTGGAGGAAAAGATACTCTGAGTAATTCTTTGCATTAGAATTTTTTTTTAACTGTTACTATTTACCATTGCTATGAAGAAATAGGAATTCCATGATACTTCTGAGAGCGGAAAGCTCATTAATAAGTTATTTACTTTTGTTTTCTTTACCAATTATTTTGCTTATTCAGTGATATTAAAATTTTGTTTATCTTTTAATCTTGGTGTGGCCTTGTTTGTTTATTCATTCTTTAGCTTATCACTATATTGTAGGTTGTTCGTAATCCTTAAATAAAATGGTAGCAGAGTGCTTTATTTTTTTCTTTTTATCCTTTTGCTCATTGAGAATCCTTTTCTGGTGACACTACACTTGCTGATTCAACATTGGTTTAGTATTAACAATAATGCACATACTCATACCCGACGCTACCGAGACTGTTCTAAAAAAATGGCATGATATCCCAATTAACCGAAAATTATGGCTATATTTTCAATTATGTTCTGTTCTTTGAGCTCAAAAACCTCATGAGAATTGCACGAATTAGCCAAAAGCGCTTTTGAAAACAGAAACAATTTTGCTACATCTTTTAATTATTACAATTAACAAAAATTATTGCTTACCAATAACTTATAAACCATTCAATTAATTTTCATGCAGTTTCTGAGTGTGGTATAGAGTTGAATTGTGCAATTTTAAAGGTATAAATCATCTCTGTATACCATATAGAACAGAGATTTTAAGACTTTTTCATGAATATGATTTCACTGTTTTAACCCTGCTTTTATTTTCAACTAACCTTATTTTCTTACAGGATTTATCGATTTTTATATGAATCAGAAAATAGTTTATGGCGACACAGCATCATTTACTATCTTAGGTAAGGTTTTAACAAAAATCTCA
>JAFIDM010075680.1:0-13126 GCA_023159025.1 Thereuonema tuberculata | reverse complement strand
AAAAGTTATTCAAGATCGAAATAGTGACCCCCTCACCAACTAAAAAAGAACAAAATGTGGCAATGGGAAGATAAATGGAACCTCCACAAATCTAAACTAAAAAGAATAATTCACATTATAAATAAAAAGAAAGAAAATTCTTGTGCTAGTCGGTGCCAGATTCAATGAATTTCTAATGCGCATTTTAAAGAATAAAAAGTGCCTAAAATGCACAAACACATTAAAGCACAATCTTTTTCCTATTTTTTAATGTGTATTATTGCTTTTAGTTTAGATTTGTGGAGGTTCTATTTGTCTTCCCATTGCCACGTCAATTCACCTCAGTTATGAGACCTGCTTTGTTCATTCTGACTACTCTCAACTGATGATGCCAAGTTAGCGTGAAACAGACTGTCTTTAGGTATCAGATTTGGACATTGGTCTCCAATTTTAATAAGAAAAAAATGTGGAATACAAAACCTCGCGCAGAACTTTGTTTACCAAAAGAAAGGAAAAGAAATTACAAACCCTTTCAAGGGTAAAAGGAAAACAATAAATATCTTCTGAGCTGCTTCTCAGAATTTATCTCCCCAGTGAATTAATAAAATTAGAATCAAGAATCAAGATAAAAATAAAGTTTATTAGAATCTAATAAAAAGTTTCACAAAAAAAAAGTAAATCAAACAGAAACCGCGGAAACGAAACGATTGCGTCTGCTTGAAGAAATTTCAGCCTCATTGACAGTTAGGATCCAATGCTTATCGATCACTATCTTATACTGAAAATTTCAGTTACTGTTTTAATTACTGTTTGTTTGTTTTTTTCATCATATCAATTAAAAAAATTTTAATTTGTTGTGTATTAGCAGCTGCTTACCCTTCATTTCTGTTGAGTAAGTATATTTGTTTTCATGCCAAAACTAATGTGGGCTTTAACATTTTTAATTCACAATAAAAAAATTCACTTAAATTCATAATCTAATTCGAGTGTTACTAAATCATTTCAAATAATTATTGCCATTTATTCTTTAAATTCTCATAAGTTGGTAGCACATCTTTTGATCCAAAAAGCGTCATTTAATTGCAGTTGAAACCCTTTTTCCTCCCGAAAGGTTTAACATTCTTCCTGTCACATGTCCAATAAAAGCTGCAAGGCATCAATCTGATTTGATGCCTTGGTGATATTCAAACACTGTTTTCTTCTATTAGGTGTTTTTTAAATAATTTTTGAATCATATTGATATCATTTTTTAGCAACTGCACTTTAATTGATAGACTATATTAATTTCGTTTAATTTGAAGGTGTTATCATTATTGGTTTGACACATTTGTTGTATGGTGTTTGTAGTATGAAAACTTACTTAAAATAGTATTTTTAGCATTTCATTCCGATTTTTTTTCAGGGATGTGTCCCTAATACAGTAACATTACCGTTTGCCTTTGATTTTTCAGGTGTTACTAGTTGGCTACCCGTCGCTTCGCTCCGGAAACCTCCCTTATGTAACGGAAAACAATTTTTTATTTATTAAAAAACACACACACACACACACATTACATCAAGGAAACTACAACTAAAATTTTTTAAAAGCTTTTTTTTAATTTAATTTTTGATGTCTATATTCTCTTAATCTACGACTGCTTTTAGAACCACCTTGTAAATCATATCTATGATATATTTTTATTTTTACAGAGATTAGAATGTGAGCCTAGTGGTCTAATGGCTAAGACGTCTAACTTCTGAGCAGTATTCTACCTAATAGAAATAGTGCATCTTTCTTTCTTCACTATCTTTTTTTTTTATTCCTATTGATACTTTTCAGTCGTTTTCGAGTTAGAAATAGTGATGGTTTTTGAGTTACAAATAGTGATTTTTCAGTATTCTACCTAATGAAATACTGCTTCTTATTTCTTGACTCTTTTTTTTTTTTTTATTCCAAATGATACTTTTCAGTGGTTTCTGAGTTACAATAGTGTTCAGTATTCTATCTAATAGAAATACTGCTTCTTTCTTTTTTTGAGTCTCTTTTTTTATTCTAAGTGGCACTTTTCAGTGGCTTTTGTGTTCCAAATATTGATGGTTTCTGAGTTACAGATAGTGATTTTTCAGTATTCTATCTAATAGAAGTATCGCTTCATTCTTTTTTGACTCTCATTTTAATTATAATTGTCACTTTTCAGTTACGTTTGAGTTACATTTATTGATGGTTTTTGAGTTGCAAATAGTGATTTTTTCGGTATTCCACCCCAAAAAAAGAGTGCTTCTCTCTTTCTTGACTGTTTTTTCTTTACTCCAACATCTGGCGTGTACACCCACATATTTTTCAATATCACATAGGATTTGGTTAAGTAAGAATATTTAAAATATTGCAACGTTTCGGCAATTATCGTTCTAATTGTCAGTTTCGAATTACAAATAAACTGACTGATGTGAAAAAAATAAACAATTTTGAGATTCAAAAAAAAGATTGAATACATTCCTTATTGATGGGGGAAAGAAAAGGAGATATAAGTCAAAAAACCAGATGAAGAGAGTTGTAGTCTCTATGGCCTAATGGATAAGGCATCTGACTTCTGATCAGAAGGTTGCAGGTTCGATTCCTGTCGCGGATGTTTCATTGTAAAAATTATTTCTTTTTTCAATTTGCTCAGAAAATTGCGCCGGACAGACACAAAGACAGACAGACAGACAGACAGAGAAATAAAAGATTTTAGTAATATAGATTCTTACCTTGCTAGAATCTAATTCCACTTACACATTTTGCTATTTAGATTTCCATTCATTTTACAAAAATTTGTTACCAAAATTTAACATCTAATCACATCGTAGGTGATAAATAACACGATATCTTTTGCTGTATAATAGATATTCTTCTTCCTGGATTAGAAGAGTTATTTTAAATTTGGATCATTGACAGACATTGTATCAAATATTAGAGAAATCCGTTGAGCAAAATTTTCCAAGAGAGAAGTTTTGAAGTGTGGGTGAAACGGAGACGAAAATAGTTATAATGAGCAGCATTAATGGTGGTAACAAGTGTCATTTTTGGACTGTAATAAGGTAAAGGCGTAAATAATTATTTGGCATACAAGATTGAATTTGCATTCTATATTCTTTCAGATGAATTCTATTTACTATTTACTATTCAATTATAAACTTTTCTAAAACAGATTTAATTGTTCTCCTGGATGATGACTGAAATCAAATCAAAACTGTTTCAGTATCAGCTGTTACATTTCGATTTACTGTCAGAATATACTGGAACATGAAAAGGAGTAAATTACTTAGTAAGTACTGAAACTGCAATTGTATTAATAGAATCTATGTTAACTTATAATTTTTAAGATGATTTAGAGTCACTAAATACAAGTGAACTGGAATCCGGATACGGCGCCGTTTCGAGTTGCAACACTCTCATCAGTTCGGTCCTGCCCAGTATACCCAGCTCATTGAAAAAGGACAATACACAAAACGTACAAACGAACAAGGCAATGCCTCTCATTTTAAAAAAAACATCCGGTTCTCAGCACATAAATCAAAATTAGATCAATGCATTTTTGTTTGTTTGTTTTTCCTAGTTATGTGGGTTTCTTATTTTCTTTTAAGTAATAATAACCTACAGACGTTAAATTTGATTAATAATAATTATTATTATTTAAGTTTTCACTCAGAGACCCAGTTCTGAGAATTGGTATTTTTTTCTGTCGTTGTGTTCCACCTACGTTATCATCACAGAATATATATATATCGAAAATCAATATTTTTTTTTTTAATTACGAAAAAGAAATTGAAATAACTATTAACAAATTTTTCATAATGATTTTAAAAATGAAACCAGCTTCTTTTGTTTTTAAATCAGATCCACTACATGTAATAAACTTTAAGAAAGGAATTTCATATAAAGATAAAAAAAAATCAATTTTTACTTGATTAGGCGCAAAGAATCTGTTTCCATTTGATATTTTTTTTTTTTAGGTTTTAAGAAATATCAGTTCAAGTTCATAACTTCACAGAAGTTTCTTTGTTTCACTGATCTGGAAACATCTGTAAAATTTTTTAAAATTTTAATTCCAATTTAGTGAACGATTTTTTTAGCAAATTATATTAAGCAAATGAGTCCGAGAATTCACCTATCACGCTACAGATGACAACTAAAACGAGATTGTTGCATTTCTGACATTTAAGCTAATAGCAGAATTCCACTGAAAAAAATGCCAAATATCTCGAACATGGGAAGGAGGGGAGGAGTGTTAAACCCCATGCCCTCTACCTAAGTTATTTGAGCCTCTGAACACAATGATGAAATCCGTTTGGTGATCCGACCTTCCGTTCGGGAGTTGTTAAGAAGGTACAATGACAACAATGCCACATATCTAAGAACATATCGGGCGTTGCCTATGAAAATACCCCATTCTTAAGGCATTGTGCCTTTAAACAAAATGGTGAAATTCTTTTTTACGATCCAACCTTATGTTCGGGAGTTGAAAGGTTGGGGGGGGGGGCGACAGACAAGGACGAATGGACACAAAGAACATCTTCGGATTCTGGCCGCTATCACAATAGCTCACAAATAGGACGCAAATTATATTATTCATATGGTAAATTACTCCTCAAGAACTAAAGACAACAAATAAAATACAACAATATATTGTGGAAATTAATTCCTTGGGCAGTTAAACGCTCATCACACAATGAATTTGAGCACAAGGAAAGGAAAAAAAGTAATAAATAAAAATAGTAATAGTAGATAGACCCTCTAACAGGTGAACAAAAGAAACTAAAGTCGCTTTCTTTGAAAAATGGAAGTGACGTCAGAGAACATTATTCTGTAGCAAAGAATATAGTTCCACGTTCTTGTTTATTTCATCCTGAATTTAGAAGATTATTGATGTCGTATATAGAGCAGTACACCTGTATAATACCAAAAATAATTTAATCACAAAAATATAAAAATATCACTACACTTTCGCTAGCGAGAGCTGGCTTTTTCAAGTGAAACATACAACTACAGAACAATCAATTTAACGATACTACGACAGGAAGTCATGCCTTCTGGGAATCATGTTGAGTTACATGATGGACAGGTTTAAGATGATCTCGCTGCCACCATGTGGTTAGAACGAACCTAAAAGGAAACCCCGTACCGTTGGGTCGTCACAATACATTGGCACTAGTTCTCGCTGTTGCCACGGCAACCAGGAAGCTTTTACATATCAGTGACCTGTTATCATAAAACTATTGGCATTGGATTAATACAAATTTCATAACGAATGACAATAAAAATAAACAAGAAATATTTATAAAAAAGCGAAGAACATATTAAAATAATGGAGATGAAGTTATATGGAAAAAAAAAAATTTCTCTTCTTTCCTTTTTTTTTTTTTTTTTTTTTTTCCCCCTTTCCGTTTTTTTTTTTTTTTTTTCCTTTTTTTTTTCTTCTATTGGGAAAAATTCCTTTTTTATAAAACTAATCATAAGTATGAAATGCAAGATAAAAGTTTAAAACAAAAATAGCAATTTAAAATCAGGGACCATTTATATAAAACTAATGATAAGCAAAATGTAAGGTAGTGAGTAATAAATTAATACATAAGTAATTAATTATTCTTTTTTACTTTGTTTTTCTTCTTGGACAATCCGTAAGCACGCATGGCAGGAACCGACAAGGATGAATTATACGCCTCTGGCAATGTCAGTATAAAGTATGTTTCTACACACTTTCTGTAGAACTCGATCTTGGATCTTGCTAATATACGTTCTTTGTTGAAGTTAATTCCAGGAGACGTGTCCCTTGCATGTCTGTACGTCAGGTACTGTTCGTTTCTGGCTTTGTATGCTCTGCGATGTTCCCCAAGACGCTCGGATACATCTCTTTGAGTCTGTCATATGTAAAGACACGTGCTGCCTATGCATTGTAACGCATAAACCACTCCCTCGTAGCACACATCCCATTTGGCGTTATTCCTGAAGTGGGCCTTTATCCAACAAAAGCGCTTTCAGAGATATGTTTCCCGTTCAAGACTTTGCCCCCCCCCCCTGTTTACATCCCTTAATCTGGATGCGTGTTTTGTTTAATTTTAAATTAAGAACAATTAATTAAAAAATCAAGAAAACAAAGAAAAGAAAATTCGGTTTCATAAATTAAGAAGCAAAGTAAAAAAGTGGAAAAAAGAAACAAAAAAGCAAAGTAAAAAACTGGAAACAAGAAATAATAAAAAAATCCATTCCCAATATTATACAAAATTTTACTTTTCTTTTTATTCATGTTTTTTTTTTTTTATTTAATTTTTTTTGTCTTTATATTAGCTCTTTTTCTATTTGCTTTAAATAAAAAAATAAATAAAGCAATTAGATAAAAAAATTAATAATATGACCTCACATTATTTTGTTTAATTATTTCTTAAGTTTTGCTTTCCTTTTGATTTCTTTTAGTTTTATTAATCATTGTTCGCTTGAAGAAACTCACATCCAATTCATTAGTCCGTATCTCTCGTAATGTCAGAATAATCACAATTCGATCACAGAAGAATCTAAAGAATTAAAGACTTCTGGTTGTTCTTCACAGTCAATCAAGCAATCCAGATACCAAAATTCGTCTTCTACGAAATTGCCTAATTGCCCGCCAATATTTTTATCTTCACTGTCACATAATAGTGAGTTTCTATGCAGAGACCGATACCAAAATTTACACAATTTTAAAGCTATGTACAATGTACTACGGTTAATATTTGGTAGCTCGGAATCATCTGTAATTTCTCTCAATCCATTTCTTACTATTGGTATTTCATTTTGCAAAAACATTTTAATTGCAGTGCAGTACAGTGGAATTTTCCCTTTGGCAATGGCATAAAAGGACGTCACCGATATTCCTGTCAAAAATGTCTGAATCAAGCTAAGGAATAAATTTAACGAGCTGGAACTTTAATG
This sequence comes from Thereuonema tuberculata, assembly GCA_023159025.1. NCBI lineage: Eukaryota > Metazoa > Arthropoda > Chilopoda > Scutigeromorpha > Scutigeridae > Thereuonema > Thereuonema tuberculata. Next base: position 6,222 of record JAFIDM010075680.1, on the reverse strand, counting down.
AAAACAAAAAAAAATAGAAACAGGGGCAGCACAAGAAAAATAAATTACCTTTCTGATTCAATTATTGACGGGAATCGGGAACGGCCGTTTCGTCTTGCATGGGACTCTTCTGCCGATCCGACCTCCTGGATAAAGAACTCAAAAAGAAAAGAATGTAATTGAAGGACACCGTCAAACCAGGCAGTGGTTCCCAAAAACCAAAAAAATCAACATTAATAAATATTGTGCTATTTTACATAAACTAAAAATTTTCCTAATAAATTATAGGTTTGAAGGCTTTGTATGGTAAGGAAATTAAAGTTCCAACAAGGTGCATTAACCTAACAAATAAATTTAACGTGCTGCAAGTTTTAATCAAAACAACAAAATTAGAAACAAGGACAGCACAAGAATAGATAAATTTATCTTTCTGAGGAATGGGTCGCGCTGATGAGTCCCATGTAGGACGAAACGAGTAAACTTCACTTATGACAGCCTAAGAAATTCCAAACAGCAGTTCGAAGGCATTTTAGAATCATTTTATTTGAAAAAAAATATTCGAAAAGATTCATTTAATAATAAAGAATTTTTTTTTCATTTTACTTTCCTTTCCTTTTTTTTTACTTAAATTAAAAAATCTAACTTTTCTATTTCAAAAATTTTGACTTATTTCCAACTCTTTAATGAAATGTGTGCATCTAGACTTCTAAAACGGGCACTAGGAAAGAGCCGTCCCTACAAAATAGATGGTCAGTGGAAAACTTGTCTGGAGGAGTGGACATTATGACCTAATTAATAGGAAACTACGATGGAGAATAAGAGCAGCAGTAATTGACTATAAAATAAATATCATCGGTGAGGTGTTGTCAGGTGGGGCTAGCGCGTTGTCCATTGGGGCACATTCTCGAGTGGTAGTATTAAATGAATTGGGAAATTCTAAAATTATTAAATTAAACTATTTGGTTTTATATAAAATGTAGAAAAGCAACAACAAGTTTTTCTAAATTTAGATTTCAAAGTTTTAAGTTGTATATACTTTAAAAGACACACAAAAAAAAAATTATAAATTAATCCCTTTTTAATTAAATTATTTTTGAATTTCATGCTAAAATCTTTTTACAATAATTATATAAAATTATAATTAGTCTTTGAAAACTATTTACAATTAATATTTAATTTACTATTTACAATTATAAATTAGATAATATATACACATAATAATATGACTAATTATAATCTATTTACAATTAAAAATTATTAATCATTATTAATATCTATAATTGATCTATTAATTAATATTTGCAAATTATAATATCTTATTTGAATTTAATGTTTCATATTTACAATAATTATTTCTAACTAACAATTCAATATATTTGCAAATATATAATTTAATATAAATATATTTAGAAATAAGATCATTTTGGCAGAAATTATTTCTTTGTTCCCATTGAAAACCTATTTGAGTTAATAAATAATTTAACAGAAAATAATTAAAAAATGAAAAAAATTAAAAATTCATACAATACATTATTTGAACAGTTTCAAGGAATACAGAAGATCTTGCTGATGATGGGTCCCTACAAAATAGATGGTCAGTGGAAAACTTGTCTTTAGGATTGGACATTATGACCAACTTAATAGGAAATTACGATGCAGAGTAAGAGTAGCAGTAAATGACTATGAAGTTGAATATCATCGGTGATGGAGACACGAACTTACCATTTTCTGCAACAAGACGAACTTTTAACTTGCTTTAACTTGTAGCTGTATGATTATGAATCCCATTGAAGAAGTTTCGTTCATTCTATATATCATCTTTGGTAATTTTTATCGTTCATAAGACGAAAGCAAATTTCTCGAGGTTTGTTGCAGTCAAGAAGGTAAATGGCTGTTTCATATAACTATGATTTACCATTTTCCTCGCATTAGATTCCAATCATACAATTTACAAATGATAATTCAGCGCTCTAAAATGTATTTCAACCAAATCGAATTTTCGGTTTCAAAGTAGCGGCCGTTAGAAATTTCCCAAATTTGTAAATTTCTAATTTTTCTAAATTTTTAATTTTTAGAAATTTCTAAATTTTAGTGGCCGTTAGAAATAAACGTTTTTATCTTTCAAAGCCTTATCCTGAAGTTGTTTTTAGAGGGCTTGCCACTATACCTTTTAGAGGGTTAGGGGAATCGCTTTAACTACAAACAATAAGAAAAAAAAGTTGACAGATCTGTTCAGAGGGTTGTAGGACACGGTGATTAAAAGTCGGGCGGATTCTCAAAGTTGTAAATTGCTGTTTAATTTGAGCTTTTCAGCTAAAACGTTTACGATTACTTTGGTCTTCAAATCCCGCATCAAAGTCTTTTGAAATGATCCTCCAATGCTGGATTGTCCTTATCACAGTGAGTAAATCTGTTGTATTTATCTACATTGGCGTGCAAAAAAAATCGACTAACGATAGTATTTGCATTTATGCCAGAGAGGAATTTATGTCTAGCGGACAATTATACAGGATGATTACAAATATTTTGAACGATTTCAAAAACTTCCTGTAAAAGCACTATTGCAGTTATGATGCGACGAATGGTGCAGTTGGATAGAGCACATGTTCAAGTTTTATTTTTTACATCTCAGAACTGTGAACTACGACCTACATTAATCACACGGCAACTGGAAACCCGAAGTACTCAGTCCTGGCTAACGCGACAGCAGTGGGTCATTGACTGTTGCAATAGATAACAAACGATTGCCTCTGCCGCTCGCCAGGTGGTGTTTTTGACAACTAGGCATTCACAGGTGCGGAAAACTCATAATGTTTTAGAATATCACGCAACCAGGTTGCCTAAATTAATCATACCATTTACGAATGGAATTCTTGGCAGGTGGGTCATTCTGAAATTTGGTGAAGCAGCATGAAGCAGCAGCTCGAGTTGTTGGAAGAGGTGCACACCCAGCGCCCTGTCACTCCGCAGTTGAATTTGAGCCAATCTGGCGTAATATTTTATTTTTTATTTTATTTTTTTATATTGTTTATTTTATTTTTTTATATTTTTTATTTAATTTTTAATTTTTTTTTTCATGTAATTAATAATGTTGTAATTCCATTCAATTTTCTTTGATTCATTATATTTGGATACAATTTCAATTTTATATAAATTTGTTTGATTCTGAAATATTTGAAATAGTTATTGATATCATTAGTTAATCGTTTTTTTCATAGGCATGTGAAATAAAAAATCAAATGTAAACATTAAGGTAATTTACTTAAAATAATATTGAAATGTAATTAAAAGTCATTCTGTTTTTATTTATTGAATAGTTGAAAATTCCACGTGTGTTAGATGTTTTCCATTAGGTTCAACACAATAACGGTGCAGTCGTCACTCTTCAGGCCATTAGTTTTGCCTCAAAGAATTCTTCATTGGTTCAATATCTACGGGGTTCACTTACCCCTTTAGACATTTTATTAATCAGTATATAACTGACCTCTTTTGTATGTATAGTCACATTGAAAAAGTTAAACAATACGGTTTAACGAAACATGTCTGTAATCTTTTTGTACTCTGCATTAAATTTGTTTTAAGAAAACTTTGTGCGTTCGGCAATCATTAGATAAATAAATTTTTATTAATACCAATACTTGGCTATGCTATCATTTAATATACACTTATACGAAGGATTTTGAAGAAATGTATTGAAAAAATTTAACAAAATAAATCCTATTTCCTAAGCAAAACAAGTTTCATTTACAGAATTATTGTTAGAAAAATGATCATTTGCTGTTATGTCTATTCAAAGTCAATAACAATTTCATGCCTAGAGTACAACTGTGTTGGGAAGGCAAATTGCCATATTGTTTTTTATAAACAGGAACCGGAAGCCGGGAAGACTTCCGATATTGTGCAAAACCAAGATGTTGCGAGATAACGAATGTAAGTGCAGGTTTAAATTATTAATGTAAGTACAGTACAAATGTAAGTCTTGGTTTTGCACATTATACTGATATACTGATGTAATAAAGGCTTAAATTTCAAATGAAATAGTCTGCTGACTTGTTTTTCTCTAAACACATAAAACCAATAAACTGTTTCGTCGTTACTATGAGTCATCAGTATATCACTATATTTACTACTCGATGACGAGCTCAAAAGGCATGAAAACTTATGGAACTCAAACCAGCTCCTGGATCTGAGCTTCAACAAAAACAAGCAAGAAAATAAAACTTCCTGTAATGAATAATAAAGATTTATTAAATTGACCCTCAAACTTTAGGACACAAGCGCCTTTGAATTATAACTTGATTTATCACGATTATAGAAATATTTATAAGCAATGCAAATTTAACAGAGGATTGATACCTCTATCTTATAAAGCCGTACACCTAATTAAACTTATGAATACAATTTTAATAACTACACAAATTACACGACTAGTTTCGTCAATCTCAAGAGAGGGCATTTACAAGTGAAATAAGCAACTGATTACATGAAAATTTATACAATAAATACAACAGGAAACTGATGTCTTCTGGGAAATTTTCGCAAACTGCATTCTGGGTATCACTGCCAGGAAGACCAATGCTGCCGATGGTGGTAAGAAGTAGAACCAGTGTCACTGCAATGTTGTCAGGAATCCCTCTCGGTATAATCATATGACGTCAACAAATCCAATACAGGAAAGTAAATATCAGTGGGAAGTTCTTGCATGGGTAAACAAACTAAAAAAGTAAAAACTCAAACAAGGTACGATAGCAATTAGTAAACCAATCACAGTACTTCGCAACGGCTTCTTAGTTTAGAATAGACTTCGCCGGGGTGGTCTAGAAAATGCTCGCGCGAGTCTGTTTGCGACCTCATCTGTATTCACTTGTGAATAATTTGGTCTCATCCATTGTTGTTTTTTAACATTTCACTCTTTGTTATTTTAGAAGAATTATCTTCACAATTTATTGATGAATCTTTAAAAATATTTCTTCAAAGATAAAAATAATAAAGCAGGAATTTATTCAAAAATATATCTCAAAAGAATTCAAAATAATAAAGTGTAATTTGGACTTTATTCAAGAATATTGTAACCCCCGTTTGTACAGGGTTACTAAAATAACGAAACAAAAATAAATAAATCATAGACCGTAGCCCTACTACCGATTGCTTTTGAATCGCAAAAATAAACCACACTCTGCGAATACAATCTTTTGTAGCCTGAGAAAATATTGCTCAGTACAAATTCACCTAGTAAAAACTCAAGAATACAGATCAAGCGAATAAATCAAGATGGCGGTGCCGGGCCTAAGAGTTCCCGCCAAATTAAACACCTGATGTAAGCTATGAGAATAATAATAAATACAGATTACACAATAACCTTCACTTACGTTTCCTTTTCCTTTAACAGATTGGAACCAATAAAGATCACCCTTTAGTAACCTATAATAGCATCTTCAGTAGAATTAAAATTCCTTTTCTTAAAAAAAAATTAAATTATTTTTATCTTTATTTTTGTGAGAATTTTGTTAATTGAACCAGTCACAGATAGGGTCAAGACAATTATGTATTAAACCATGTATTGTATTTTTTCTCTCCTTTCCTTCTCTTTTACAAAACAAAATTGCAAAATATTATTATATATATATATATATTAAATTTGTTTAACCCGTGTTGTTACTATAACTAAGCAAATGATGCATAATTCCCTTCCCAGGTGCACTTTGTATCAGATTTAAAAGAAAACCCCTAAAAATTCAACAAAATACATTCATAATTTTCCTTCAGCTTCCCTTGGAGCATTAGTATTCAAAACACACATAAATATATAAACAAACATTAATCAAAAATCGTTTACACTCCCACAATTTAACTTATTTCCCTCCCTTTTACACACTTATATAACAACAGGGAAAATTTTAAATGCAAAATTAACTTCTTTGCTCAATTCTATACACTTTATCAGCAATAGTTCTGATATTGGTTTTCACCTTGTATAAATGTCACTATTAATTCAACAAAATTTTCTTTGAACAATAATTTGGGTTCAAATTGCTCAAAAGATGAACGAAACATATAATATATTCTTCTCTGAAGTTTCGGTTTCCCCTAACACATGAATGGTATCACCTTGCGTGATCAAAATGTCGTTGGTCGGAATGGCTCCGATTAACACCTTCCCCCATACTGTTATTGAACGCAACCTTTGGGTATACTTCCCTCATTTAATAGTTTACAATACACAGTTTTCTCTAAGTTGAGTTT